>VWYK01082065.1:0-50457 GCA_013399775.1 Semnornis frantzii | reverse complement strand
CTGGATGCAGTACTGCAGGTGAGGTCTTGCCAGAACACAGTAAAGTAATAAGAGTCTGAAGCAGGGGTGTGCAAGCTGTAGTGCAGGGAAAGCTCACCTTGTTACACCATCTCGTACTGGTTAGCAGTAATAAACCGGGACAGGCAGCATGCCAGCAGCATCCCGATCAACTGTGGTGGATGAGAACAGAAACAGAGCAGAATTTAAGTGATATGAATGCAGAGCACAGGAGAGGCCACGCTGAAAAAGATTTCATAAACTATGATCCTGCCCTGGCAGGGTGGTTGGACTAGATGAGCTTTCAAGTCTCTTCCAACCCCTAATGTTCTGTGATATTTATGACCTATTGTAAGGACTGCTCTGATCAGAAGAACAGCATCAAAAAAATCTCCTGTCTTTGTGTTGGATCTTCCCCTTTGTTTTTATCAGAGACCATATTCAATAGGCAGCATGTTTCTTGCCCCCCTTCCCCCCCCCCCTTTTTCCATCCTATTGTCCTTGCCTGGCCATGTCAGTTGTGGATGGGTGACTGTTAAGGGTATCAGCACACTACTGTGTTTCTCTTGCAAGTTTCATCTGGGTCCCTCTCATCACCATCTACCACCACCAGGAACTGGTGTTTCCCCCCCCAGCTTTGTTAAATCAGCACCCACCACCACTAGGAGCTGGTGGCCCTGTGGGAATCCAGCGTAAGAAAGAAAAATAACAAGCAGTGTATAAGCACTTGACCTTCATTCCTGCAGCTTGAGGATGCCTCCCAAGGGGGAGGAAAGATAGTGAAATACCTGGCCCAGGGGACAAACAAGAGATGATGTATGTTAAAGACTGTGCTGTACTTGCTTAAATTATGTTAATGTGTTGTTTGTATGATGGGATAAAAGGAGTCACCGTGAGGGTGACAGGGGCCTTTTTGGTCTTTTGCTTTTGGTCCTTTGTCCTACACAGGTCCTGTGCTTGCACTGGCCTGAAATAAAGAGCACCTGTTTCAACTCAAAGTGTGTCACTGCATTTGTCAGATTCCTGGCATCAATAGTGGGCCACCCTTAGCTTTGTTAAATCAGCACCCACTGCCATCACAAGCTGGTAGACCTGTTTTGCTTTGTTAGATCAGCATTTGCCACCACCAGTACCTGGTACCCCCCCCGGCCTTTAGTATTAGAAATATGGAAATAAATAAATTTAAAAGTCTTTCCCTGTTCCCTAGGCTGTCATTCAGATTATTGGAAACAGATACCTGGCTTCCACTCACCAATAAACACTCAGTCCCTCCAGCGCTTTGCCTATTGCATTCTGTTAGCATTTCCTGCGTATGCCAGCAGTCTTTCTGTACTACAAATAATTCAGCCTTGCTGCTCTCATTTGGATTGGTCAATTAATTAACTCATGAGTGTGTCTGGATTGTTACAGCCCATCCCTGGCTACAGGGGTGAGGTGAGAGGGCTGTCTCTGCAGACAGATCAGCCTGCCCTAGACCTAGCTCCAAGCAAGGGCTGTCACTGCCACTTCAGCTGGCTTGTCTGTGCCAGTGGGGCACCGCTCCTACCCATCTCCTCCTGCTGTGGGCAGAGTGCAGGGGAGTGGTGCTTGAAGAGGGGGGTCACAACCTTTCAGCAGCAGCAAAGCTTCCTCAGACCCCATGGAACAGGTGTGGGTAATGCCTGGCTGGCTGCTTGTCCAAACTGGCTTCTACCTCACACTTGGGGTTGCATGTCCTTTCCCCAGCACCATCAGCACTCCCTGTTAATACCATCATCATCAAAATGCACATGTTATCTACCAGTCATTTGCTTGATTTGGGCTGGCATCAGCCCAGAGTAAGACCAAGCCAGGGTACTTCAAACCCAGACAAGATGTATTCTGTCTCTAAGATGTCACATTCATGGTCAGACCATGTTTCATTTTCCAGAAATTTGTTCCTTCTGTTTCAGTGCCCACCAGAGCTGTTCTGGACACCTCAAATGGGCACAAAGTCAGCTTTAAAAGCAGGTTGAAATCTCCACACTTACCTCCTTATTTTGGCCAAGGATGACACTGCCTTTGCTAGAACTAGACATTGGGCACAGAAAACAACTCCTGATCGACCTCCAACATAAACCCAAGTTACTGGGGTTCAGAGACTGTCTTTGCAGTTGCCAAAAAAAACCCCCATGTGCACGGTGAAAAGCTTCCACAGCTCTGAAAATCTCACTTAATCCCCAGAAGACATTTTAGCCACCATGTTGCCTTTTCTACTGAACTTTCCTCTATGCATGTCTGTAGTAGTTTAAAGACTTACTGAAAAATTCCAACCGAGAAATCGGGACTGGAAAGAAACTGGAAGAGAGAAGGTTTCACCTGCTAACAAACTGGAACATAGAAGGTTTCACCTCAACATGGGGAGAAACTTCTTTACAGTGAAGGTGACAGAGCACTGGAACAGGCTGCCCAGAGAGGTTGTGGAGTCTCCTCTGGAGACTTTAAAAATCTGCCTGGATGCATTCCTTTGCAAACTACCCTAGGGGATCCTGCCTTGGACTTGATGATCTCTGGAGGTCCCTTCCAACCTCTAAGATTCTGTGAATTTCCTGAAAGCTCAGTGCAGAATGTAAATAAATTAGAGGATTGGCTGTAATAAAAATAGTGATAAAGTCTATATTATTTGTTGGTTTGGTAATTGGGATAAAAAGTCAGTGCATAACCAGTTATTTCTTCTTTCTGTCCTTGGCTTCCATCTCCTTGCAGCTCTCTGCTTTGCACCACTCCCCTTATCTCTGTCCTAACCTTCTCAATGCTGCAAACAGGACAAGGGGCAATGGGTGGAAGTTGAGGAATAGGAAGTTTTATGTAAACATGAGGAGGAATTTTTTTCACTCTGAGGATTTCAGAACACTGGAACAGGGTGTCCAGGAGGGAGTTGTGGAGTCTCCCTCTCTGGAGATATTCAAGACCTGCCTGGATGCATTCCTGTGTGATCTGGTATAGGTGATCTGCTCTGGCAGGGAGGTTGGACTGGATGATGTTTTGAGGTCCCTTCCAACCCCTAACATTCTGTGATTCTGTGAAACTGACTGGGAGGTAATAGGAGAAGGGAGGGAGAGAGAGTGGGTCTGGTTTCTGGAAACCCTTCTGGGTTCATCTGGGGAGGAGATTTTTTGTGTTATTTCTCAATTGTTCTCAAATGATTGTAGTATAGATGCATTGTATTACATGCTTGTAAATTTTAGCTTGCTGTAAAGACATAGCTTCATTTGCTTCCAAGCCTTCTGAGACTGTCTGGTGATTTTATCTGAGGGTAATTTTCAACCCACCACAATGTTCAAGTAGGAAAATTTGGTAGCTGGAGTGCTCATGCACTCAACCAGGAGTCCACAGACTGGTGATGAAGAGGATGCCAGCACAGTCTGTCTGGATTTCCATGTTTATACACTACAGTTACCAGGCAGGATGATTTTATCAATGTGGCAGCTTGGAAAACATTGCTGAAAGCCCACCACATTCTGTGGGTTTACTGGAGAGGCTTTGACACTGCCACTGCAGAGTTGTGCGATGCTTCTTTAGCTCACCTTTGTTTGAGAGAGTGAGATTGTCTGCTTTGGAGAGTGGCATGCATTTCTCCATGCTTCCACAGGCAGAACTGAGCAAGTTCCTTCGGGTGACCCTGTCCCACTCTCTTTGCAGTTGCCTTTCTGTGTTTGTAGTAACTTTCAGTCTTTTCTCACCTTCCTCAGCTAGTCTCAGAATTTACTTCTATGCCTATGGCTTTTTTTTTTTTTTTTCCTTTTTAAAATTCCACACCATACTTCATCCTGTTCTGAGCAAATTCAAGCCCAGACCCAAATCAGGCCCTCCCTCATCTTGCATGAGGCCACAAGGTATCTATTATTTCCCATGACAACCACCCAGATTGTGACCGTTGTTGTTCCCAACCACAGTCTGCTGCTTGTATCAGTTTTACAAGGCGAAAGATGCTGAAGCCCATACAGATAGGAACCCATGGGCTTTTCTTTCCACCTTCAGCTCATCAGAGCTCCCCAGCTAGCTTTAAGTAGGGATTCTTCTGTTTCTCTCAGGCTGTAACTCTTAACAGCCAGGGTGTCTAAGCCTTGCAGCATCTGCAGGTGTGTGACAATGTTTTGATTTACTCAAGTCGCTTAGTAAGACAAATGGCAGGTTGCACACAAATGCTTCTTTCTGATCTTTGGCCTACTTATTAGTTCTTGGCTCTGGCCACATGCTGATTTATGCATTTAAGTGGTTGTAGAACCATAATATTAAACTTCTGTAGTTCAGAAATAAGGCCATGCACATTGCACTGCTGCACACACAACTTTATGCAGCATTTGTAGCTACTGCCAGGACACAGCAGGGCTACTATAAATGTCTCAGGACTACTCTGTTTTCCAAGGTATGTAGATTTCCACCTTTAGCCACTAGAGTATTGCCCCCCCCTGAAGCCAGGAAGGGATGATACAGTATTAAGTTGCTGAATTTTCCTCATGGTGCTCTTTCACTACAGTCATAACTACAGCCCTCTGCATTTCAATTGGATTAGAGGCCCCCAGTTGGCAGACCACGAATGCACTCTTTATACCACGCCTTACTCTCTGCATTTGCTTGATCACACAGAATGAAAGAATGTCAGGAGCTAGAAGTGACCTCAAAAGATCATCCATTCCCCCCCTCCCTGCCAGAGCAGGATCACCTAGACCACATAGGAATGCATCCAGGTGGGTTTTGAATATCTCCAGAGAGAGAGACTCCACAACCTGCCTGAGGAGCCTGTTCCAGTGTTCTGTAATCCTCATAGTGAAAAAAATCCTCCTGATGTTTACATGAAACTTCCTATTTCTCAGCTTCCAACCCTGTCCTGGCATCAGGCATCATTGAGAANAACCCCGTCCTGGCATCAGGCATCATTGAGAAGAGCCTGGCTCCATCCTCCTGGCACTCACCTTTTACCTATTTATAAACATTAATGAGATCACTTGCGACTTCCACTGTTCAGATGGGAGGAAGCCCTTTATCCTATTGTGCAGCAGGCCTCACAGCTGCTTTGAAACAACAGAAGAATTGACATAAAAAGGATTTCTGCAAAGAAACTGGCTGCTAGAAGTTGCATTCCTTTCCTTTTGCTTCCATTGTCTCTCAAATGTTCTGTCTCAACTTTTACACACTGGTTAATATTTTATTTTAAAGTACCCTTTTTTTGAGTGCTAAGAAGCCCCATCCCTGGAGGTGTTTAAGGCCAGGCTGAATGAGGCTCCAGACAGCCTGATCTAGTATGAGGTGTCCCTGCCCATGGCGGGGGGATTGAAACTAGCCAATCCTAGTGGGCCCTTCCAACCCTGACTGATTCTATGATTCTATGCCAGGCTTGGTTCTGCATTTGTAAGCCAACTCACTTTCCTTCTGCTAATTTTTCTAAGATTATCTTCTGAACTGTTATATGGAAAATTGAGAGTTTGCCAGGAAGCCTCTGATCTTGCCACACGAGACTGGAAAATGTTGGCAAAATCTTTGGTTCAGAGCACTGGAAAATGAGCATCCCTCAGGTGCATCTCCCGTGCTCCCATCCTATTGGCCAAAGGTCACTCCTGAGAGCACAGTGCACTGCATGAGGAGTTCTTCTCTCCATGGCTTTTAGGAGTCATGTCAAGCACTTCTCAGTTCTGACCACTGAAATACACTCACAACAACTTCCTAGCAATCTTCCTTCCTGCCACATACATGATAACTGGCCTTTTAATGTCGTTATTTTGCAGGAGTTAATGCTGACTGGCAGTTATCCTGCATGACATATTTACTACATTATTACACTGAAGAAAAACTGAAGTGCAGTTCGACTTTCCATTTTGCGTCTTTGTATCTTCACCATTTCTAATTCTCTGAGAGAATTTCTATAAATAGAAATGTGTTGAACTATCAGGTAAGCTAAAACTGAGGGGTTTTATCCATCAGAAACAATTGTTTATTTCAGGGATTTACCTTTCCATATTCTCAAAATGCAAATCCCCAGGTATCTTGGTTCCCTGGTTCTGCTTCTGGGGACAAAAGAATTTTCTATTCCACATCACTTAGCTGAGTCAGCCTTCCTGTGCCATAGGGACAGGACACCTCTGCCATGGGACTTGTCTCCACAGTGATTAGTCTTTAGAAGCAACTCAGTCTTCTATTAGATGTCAAGTCACCAACTGGATATGGACATGGATCCCACTCCCTAACTCTGGTGCAAGGGCTGAAAGGTGTAATCCTGTGCTAGGACCAAGTCTCAGCCTCCTGTGGTGGGTCAGGAACTCCTCCCCTCCACCCCCCCCAAAAATTAAAGTTTACCAGACCAGCTCAGATGGCTTGGAAGTAAGATGAAGCTCTATTTACAGCAAAGCTAAATTTCCAAGCATATATACACAATATATTTACATGTATTTACAATTATATACAATTTAGAAATAATACAGAAATCCAATCTTTCCCCCCTGGGCAAAGAGAGCCCAGAAGGGACCAATGCCACCCTCTCTCTCCCCATATAGAAAAGAACCAGCAAAGCTCACCTGTTATTTGGGCATTCAAGGTTAGTGGAAGAGATTAGAGAGAGATGTGAAGAGATCCTGTGCCCAAGAGCCAAGAAGCATGAGATTGTTTATACTTTGGCTTTTTATACCTCTTAGCAAACCAATGAGTGATACAGACTTTATCATTATTATTCTTTTTCAACCAATGCCCTGCTCATTCAGATTCTGTACCTATTTCTCTTATTAGAATATTGCAATAAGCCTTAAACTAGCACACCTGCCTGCACCTAGACAGGAGCTGCAGCAGACAAGATGGGTGATGTCTGCACCAGAACTGTGTCCACAGTCAGGCAGAGCTACTGACATTAATGTGGACAGTAAAAGGGGCAGATGGATGTTGCTCTGTAGAGAGGGACTGCAAGCACATGGGAACATAGCTTTGATTGATGGGAACTATGCATGCTCAACAACTGATTCTGAGCACATGGAGATTCCCTGAATTCAAGTCCTTCAGTACAAAGGGAATAACTTGGCTTTAACACTGCACTGAGATTGCCCACTCAGGGATTCTACTGTAACCACAATCTATAAGCCAGTCTCTGTCTCTTGCATCCCTTAAGCCAGTGCTGCATGCATGTAGTTCTATCTAGTCAAAACCCTTCATCACCTACGCTGCTTGTACAATTTTATTCTCTGTTGCACACCACACGGTGATTGTTTTGCTGCTCTGAAGAGCACCTGCTAAACTTACATTATTCCAGCTGGAAGTCAGCATTGCTGTCTGTGTCCAAAACCAATCAAATTGTGTTTTATTGTTATTATTCCAAACCCGAGGAGCAGTGCAGACAACAGCAAGAGCACAGCAGTTTTTTTTTTAAAAAAACAGCTCTGACTCTGATTGGGAGGTCTGTGCCAGACCTGTGAGATATGCAATGCCATTACATCAACTTCCCTATTTCTGGGAATCAGCACATTCCCCATGCTAGCCAACACCTAACAAATCATGTGAAAGCAAGGCCCTTGAGTATGTTTGATTGTAGAAGAGCAACATGATCTAATTTGTCTTTTATTTAGATTAAACCTATTCTCAGTAGGAACAGCAAAACCTCGCCTGCAGCTGGAGCGCTGCCTGGCATTACTGCCAGCCACTCTTAACCTGAAATCGATTTGTAAACACCACCCTTAATTGGGTCCAGCGAAACAGATTATGCTGTAAATTATAACTGGCTGCCTTCTATCCCTCAAGTCCCAGGAGAGTTGCATTTTTCTCGCCTGTTTTCCTTTTCACACATTCGCAAACACCCCGAGCAGCTGCATGGCTACTCAGAGTGCCAGAGCCTTGGGCGTAGGCAGAGGAGCAACATCCCCAGCTGGCAGCAGGGCGCCCACTGCCATTGGACAGCTCCAAGCCACATCCAAACAGGCTTCAGTTTTCACTTGTAGTTGCAGCAGCAGCAGCGACAAAGTGCCTTTCTCCCCGCGCTGCTGCAGCCTGCCACCGGGAGCCCACGTTGTGCCAAAGGGCTTCTGCTACAGGAGCCACACTCTGCCTGCCACTGCCCACCCACCTTCCTCACAAACAGCTGATGGTGCAGAGTAAACACCCAGACACATGCCAAAAGCATGACAATTCCAGCTGCACTCTTCCTGCAGTCTCCCTCCCAGCTGCAAACAACTTTTAGGCAAGAAAAGATCACAGGATCACAAGGTTGGAAGGGACCTCCAGAGATCATCGAGTCCAACCCCCTGCCAGAGCAGGACCATAGAATCTAGCACATGTCACATAAGAATGCATCCAGACAGGTCTTGAAAGTCTCCAGAGAAGATACATAAGACTGATTCAAGGCTTTCAGGCAACAGTGGTCCTGACTGAGGCATTTGCCCCAGCAGCACATAAACTGTAAAATTCTACTCATTCCATTCTTCTTTCAGATAGGTTTACACAAGGCACCTGAAAAAGGTGCTTTATAGCTTCCTGGCTGTCTAGAAATCAAACTGAAATAAGAGCTCAGGGTCCTACAGCAGTAATCAAGTCATAATCAAGTTTGGAGATGAGTATCAAGACAACTGTGACCATTCCACAAGAACTAGAATGGCCTACTATAAAGCCTAGCAAACAAAATTCCCCCTGCTCTGTGCACCAACAGCTCCAGACTGGTGGTTTCATTGCTCCTAGCTCTCTGTGAAGCCCTGACATCTGTGCACATGTTCTTGGGTGGCTGGTGGCTATGATGAACCAATGTTTGTGCCCACATGAAACAGGCTGAGAGCCCAAATCATGGGCTTCTCAAGTCTAACATCTAGACTTCAAAGCATCAGGGTTACAGATATGCCCATGGCATGGTAGTCAGCTGATCTGAGACCAAACAGGTCTAGGGCTCCCTCAGGTTGTGGGTACACTGAGAGGATGCAGAGGCCATTTTCCATAGGGCTTAGGGCAAGTTGTTCTGATGGGCCTAGAGGCATTGCAACTGCTAAGCAAATTAAACCTCAGAGAGATCTAACCAAAACACCTTGCAGACAAGCATAGGGTGACCACACAGGCCAGCAGGGGCAAGAGTGCAACCACAAACCTCCCATTAATTTGCCCATCACCAGCAAGAGCACTGGCAAATCACTTCTTTCCAGCACAGCATAGTTAATTACCAATGGAATTAATGGGTTTTAAGAAGTCAAATAATTTTTCCTAGCACCTCACTTTTGCCAACCACTGAATAAACATATGTCATTCAACAGATATATTTGCTTCAGTGTTACCTCAGGACCCAGACTTTTTCATATTGTGTGAATGGAAGTTGCATGACAGTTTTTGAATAGGGCATTTGCAGTTGTGCTGTGCACCCTCTGCAGAGAAAAGGCAGATTGCCTCTCAGGTGGAAGTGGTTTAGGCATCACATCTAATGCTGCTGTGCATTTCACTGACCCACTCTGCAAGCATTCTTTGCATCACTCACGTTTCTCTCTCATTTTCTTATGTTTCCAAGAGAGTCCTTGTAATCACACATGAAGTGACTGGCATAAAGGAGCACCTTGTTGAAAGATGAAGGTGTTTTCCTGCCCCATCTCGATAAGAAGATTCTGACTAGACTTTTAGTTTCCCCAACTCCTGTCCAGGTAAAGACAGTTTGAATATCAGGGAGCAGCAAACATCTTTTTAGCTCTCCTTTTGTCCCTCCCATGCCAAATTCCTTTTGGTGCAGGCAACACGTTTAATAATTAGATTTTGGCAGATCTCTGCTTAGTGTTCAGTGTTACAAGGAAGAGGAAAAAAAAAAAAAGGATTAAATAAAAAAGAAATTGGTCACCAAAACCAGGTTCCTCCTCCAGGCTCTAGGTATATGGAGGTACACTCTAGATTCCTTTAAGAAACAATAAGGCTGCTTAGAAGATAGAAGCCTCTCCAAACAAAGGATAAGCTATTTGTCTTCTTAGCTGTTTATGCTCCATTTATGCCAATGTTTTATTGGGTTAACCTCTATTTGACCCAGTAGAGGGACAAGTTGTTTTCCTTGAGCTAGTCATTAGCTCAACCGTAACTGATATTCCCAAGGAGAAACTTCATTTAAGTTGAAAAAAAGAAAATCAATGAACAGATGACCTCAGGACTAATGAGTGTGCTGAGTTCAGTCCCTTTCCATAATCCTTCCTTCCTTGAAGTCTGGGTAGAGAAAAAGAGAGAGAGGGGAGAAAAAAGCAGGGTGAGGGGAAGAAGGAGGGAAGCATTTATGCACTTACCTGTGAGAACGCAATCCCAAAAGCCACTCCAGCTATGATTCCCATATTTGTCTCCATAAAACTGGTCACCAAGTCATAACAGCCCTAGAGAACAAATATAATCATTCCTTGTATTGACCTTCCCTGCCACAGATGCATAGACAGGAATTTCTCATTCAAAATGGACTTGAGCTAGACAGTATTTGTGCCGTAATTTCCAACAGTGACCTTACCTTTCTATTTAATAGCAATTCCGAGTGAAGGATGGAAAAGTGGTGGCAAACCCACTGCTTTTTAGTAGCAAATGTGGTTCAGTAGTTTTAAAAGCTAGATGTGAGGTTGCACTCAGTTTTAGAGGTCTTATGAAAGAAAACCAGTTTGCAGTGTTTAAAAAAAACCCCAAACATTAATACAACTTTGACCTGAACCCAAACCAGTAATGATGTGAAGGTATAACACAATACAGATGTCAATGGATAACTGATGCTGATTTCCTATTACTCCAGATATTTAACACAAGCATGCTTCAGGTGTCCAGTGAGGCATTCTGCTTGCCTCCTTTAGTCAAAGGATATCAGACAAGCTACTGAACAATGCAGAACTTTAATCCATATAGCAAAGTCATCGAGGGGTTTGTATGAATCTTCTTGGTTTGTTTGCTCTTAGAGATTAAATTCCCTGTCCTGCTGGCCAAACTTGATTTTCCTTCTCTAGCTCAGACCCTGACTCCACCAGCTGACTTGATTCATTCTGCCTCAATTCACAGCCCACACTGGGGCCACAAAATTCATACACATTTCTGCACTTCTCTTGGGTAGGCTTTTTTGAGATGCTCCCCTCAGTATGGGAATTTTCACCAAGCTACTCCCCTCTCTTAACTCTACCTCTCCAAAAAGCATCTGAAAGTAACTTTTCTTGTTAGTAGTGTCTAAATGAATCTAAATGAGAGACACAAAACTCAAATAAAGCAAACAAAAAGAAAGGAAGATAGCATCTATTTTTTCTTTCATTATTCAGCCATCTGCACACACAACCCAAAGCCACCTCTCGACCCCTTTTGCCATGCTTCCTCAAATGACCAACACCCCTCTCAGTTTAAGGTCAATCCCAGGGCATTTTATTTGAGCTTAGAACTTCACTTTATCAGAAGTTGGAAAAAACAGTGAGATCCCTTTCCTGGTTTGGACTCCCATCCTGTAACAGAGGAGTGTTTCCACATTCCCCCTCCATCCACACCCCCCTCACTTCTGCAAATGCGGCAGGAGCACTTTACATGACCTGGAAGCATTAGGTGCTTGCAAAAAAGAGCAATTAGAAGAAAGGGACAGTGTCCCTTGTTAGAGACAGGCCATCTGTGAACTATACTGTATCATTTCTTGAACCTCTTGTACAAAAGAAATTTTATTTCATCTTGAGAGTAATGAAGCAGCAAACCTAATAGTAGCTGAGGACCAGCACAGCTGTAACTAATTTCTGAAATATTTATGTGTATATATTAATTACATCTTGTACAGTATGTCAGATTCAAGCTTGCTTATTTAACACATCGAGCATCTATACTTGTGTATCTTACATGATATGAAATGAGATTAGATTTCTCAAGCAGTGCTTCCACTCTGTCTGACATGGCTTAAAGTCCTCCCAGCTCTTCTGAAATCTCAGCTGCACAACAGCCTTCAAGAGATGCAACATCTAACAGCAATGGTAATGTGAGGGAGACAGAAGAGCTCGTTAAAAAAAACATGCAAGTTTTGATCACTCTCCTCATCTGAAGACTCTGTTTTTCCAAATCACAATAATATGTTTCCCAAGTACACTGCATAAATATGGCTTCATTATTCAGTCCTTTCTGTGTGGGGAATGAGAGTGCAAGAAGCACCTTCGAGTTGGACATACAGCACACAAGTACACAGAGCACTGTCTATGCACATCTGGGTGCTGATGTCCACTTTAAAGGACAGAAGTGACAATTTATCAAGTATCTGACCATTCTTGACTTCAAGCACCTGCTCCTTTACTAGGATTTTAGAGAGGAGTACTTCTTGAGGTTTGTTGGTAATGAACTCTGAAGATTATAACCACTGGATGAATATCAATTAGCTAATCCTAATGACAGCTCTTAAAGATAGGTGTTAGTCCCCTCTGAGATGAAGAAACAGAACAAACAATTTATGCAAGGTCACTAAGCAAGTGTGTGGCAGAACTGGCAAAGAACATTCATGAATGTTTTCTTTAGTCCTGTAATTAGATCATTAATTTAATCCTCTTCAGATAATTCACCATTAGTCTTTCTAAACTGCTAGTGTTTTGATTAGCTCATAGAGAACTTGCCTTACTCAAGAGTTTTGCAAGATCCACCAAAAAGATGATTCCCAACTATACTTATCCACAGGCAGGGTGACAAGGGTCTTCCACGACACAGACAATATGTATCTGCCTTTTGTCTCCAACACACACAGACAGGCTGTGGGAGCTGGGGCTGTTCAGCTTGGAGAAAAGAAGGCTCTGGGGAGACCTTAATCACCTCTGGGGTGGCCTTCCAGTACCTGCAAGGGGCCTACAGGAAAGTTGGGAAGGGACTTTTTACAAGGTTTTGTAATGTAGGATGAGAGGGAATGCCCTTGAGGAGGGCAAATTTATACAGGAGATTAGTAAGAAATTATTTATAGTGAGGTTGATGAGACACTGGAACTGGTTGCTCAGGGAGGTAGTGGATGCCCCCTCTCTAGAAGTGTTCAAAACCATGTTGGATGAGGCTCTGAGCAACCTAGTCTAGTGGAAGGTGTCCCTGCCCATGGCAGAGAAGTTGGAACTGGATGATCTTAAAGGTCCCTGGTCCCTTCCAGCCACAGAATCACAGAATGTAAGGAGCTGGAAAGGACCTTGAAAGTGCATCCAGTCCAACCCCCCAGCCAAAGCAGGATCGCCTAGACCAGATCACACAGGAATGTGTCCAGGTGGGTTTTGAATATCTCCAGAGAGAGAGACTCCACAACCCCCCTGGAGAGCCTGTTCCAGTGTTCTGTCACCCTCACATGGGAAAAAAATTCTCTTTATGCTTCCATGAAACTTCCTATGCCTCGGCTTCCACCCATTGCCCCTTGTCCTGTCATTTGGTATCACCAAGCAGAGCCTGGCTCCATCCTCCTGGCATTCACCCTTTACATATTTCTAAACATGAATGAGGTCACCTCTCAGTCTCCTCCTCTCCAAGCCAAAGAACCCCAGCTCCCTCAGTCTCTCCTTGTAAGAAGATGTTCCACTTCCTTAACAATTTTTGTGGCTCTGTGGTGAACTCTCTCAAGCAGTTCTGTGTCCCTCTTGAACTGGGCGGGGGGCCCAGAACTGGACACAGTACTGCAGATGCAGCCTCACCAGGGCATAGTAGAGGGGCAGGAGAACCTCTATCGACCTACTAACCACAGCCTTTCTAATACACCCCAGAATGGCATTGGCCCTCCTGCCCACAGGAGCACATTACTGGCTCATGGCCAACCTCCCATCCACCCCCAGGTCCTTTTCCCCTTTGCTGCCTTCCATCAGGTCAGTCCTAAATCTATACTGATCCCTGGGGTTGTTCTCTCCCAGGTGCAAGACTCTACATTTGCCCTTGTTGAGTTTCATTCAATTTCTCCCTGCCCAACCCTCCAGGCTGTCTAAGTTTTCCTGAATGGCAGCACATCCTTCTGGTGTGGTAGCCACTCCACCCAGTTTGGTGTCATCAGCAAACTTGCTGACAGTGCACTTTGTGCCCTCATCTAGGTCGCTAAGGAATATATTGAACAGAACTGGTCCCAGTACTGACCCAAAGTGCCTATTTTCAAGATGAGCAAGGGGCTTGAGTCAAAGGCAATGAATTTTACATTCCATCTGAAGTGAAAAGCATAGGGCCACACACCATTTGCACTTGCCCTGTGCCCCCTGCAGCAGCATCCACCTCACTCAAAGGTTTGGGACAATTTCAAGATCTCACAGCTACTAAACAGAAGTCTTTGAAACCTTTGCTTACAAATGGCTGTCTCAAAAACAGGACAAAATGTCACAGGACATCCAAACTTCCTCTGGCTAATTAAATCAAGTAATTGAATCAACTTCTTCCTGAGAAATCTGCAGTCCTTCTCTGTCAGGCGACTCAGGCATTTGACAAGATAGATGCTTAGGAGCAAGCATGGCTGGAAGTGAGTTACCACCTCTGGACTAGCAGAAGCTTATTCATCCCTCAGCTGCTTTCTACAATTCAGCAGGCATCTTTTGCCAAGGGGAACTCACAAGTGGACAGGGATTTCTCTGCGCATGTAGAGTAAGCCTGGCACTTTGGAAAAACACCAGATCAGTGCTAGGAATGCAAATAGCATCTGCTCAGTTAAGAAGTCAGGAAAAGTTGAGAGTGCATCGCCAGCCTGGACTGAAAAAGTGTGACCTGCTGGTAGAGTTCAAGTTACACCAGAAAGCAAAGATAGGGAGAAGAAAGGTCTCAGGATGGCCTGCCCAGGAGGCACTCAGCCTGCAGCAGGCACTGGGTGTACTGCACATCCCCTAGATCCACTCTGTCTTGCCTCTCACCTTCTTTCTACTTTTAAAACACAAGCAAAGTTACTACAAAGTCACAAAGTGCAACTGAATGGAGCTGCTCATCCTTTGTTCTCATGCAACTCAGCAAGATTACTCTGTTGGTAGTGACTGTGAATTTCTTAACAGATGGATGTCAACAATGTTCCACATATGTCTGCAACAAGTGGGTCTCATTTAACTGTTACAGAAAATAGAGGTTTAGTGGAAAGTAATCTTCTAGTATTATGTATTTTTTAATACATGCTAGAAAATACTGTTCACTTGAATGGTTTCCAAAGGGAGATATTTGAGGCTGTGATCAGCCATCACTCCAACCTCCTGATTCACAGGTGACTGAGGTGAAGAACACAAAGAGGTATTCCCATATTTCTCCTTTTCTTTACTCAGAACTTCTATTTATTTTTTAAAATTAAACTCTGAAAGCAAGAAAAAAAAAAAACAGAAAAGAAAATAATCCTTGAGCCTGACCAAGCTATGCCCCAAATCTGCATGGTAATTTGGCCATAGTGTCATTCCTTTTACCCACAAACCTTTTGTTGCCTTCTTGCAAATCTCAAGTGAAAGAATTAAAGGTGCACTTAAAGCAAATTGAGTTGTATTTCTGCAGCACAGTGTCTGCTACATATGCCGCATTGTTTCCTCTTTATTCCTCCCTTTCTTTGTTTTCTGCACTTTTATTCTCCAGTTACTCCTTTTCTTCCTCTTTCCCAGTTTGCTTTCCCAACTCTACTCTGTTTTCCCAACCTGTTCCATCAGATAACCCCAGGGGAGGGGTGGCTTTGGCTGTGCTATGCTTGAAGCAGCACATGTTCAAAGATTGAAGAGTCACTGTCAACGTGCCAGCCATCCACAGCTTTTGTTCTCAGTTACCCATGTTTTCCTCTGTTTGGGATGAGAGTTAGGCTCTGGCACTGAAATTAAAATACAAGCACAAGAAAAAATTTGTGGGTCTTTGTCTTCAACAAAACCCCACGGCATTAAGAAGAAACCTAGAAGTGCTGATCAACCCAACCCTCAGTGGCAGGTGAGCATGTGGCTTTCTTGTGGTCCTGTGCCCAGCCAGCATTGCCTCTGTGTGCAATGCTGTACCTCAACCTCTGCTGTGAGGAAGAGGAGCAAATCCTATCCTCATCAGAAATGCTGCTATATCTGGTCATTTGAGAAAGGCCAGCTTAAAGAATTCAAAAGCAAGTGGGGGTCAAAGCCCATCCTTACCATCACTCCAGCCCAACACAAGTTATCAGCGAACCACCTGAAATGAAATGCAACTGTAAGCAGCTAACTGCTCCACTGGTGTACGGGATGGTTTCACAACAACTGCCTCTGGCACAACGTCACTGGTACCTTCTGGTTTACTTTAGTGGCAGCCACGGTCATGTTGCGCAGATCCTGAGTATTACAATCACTGGAGTTCATGCAACAGCTTGTAGGGATGCCATGTTTGAAGAAGTAAGGGCTGGTGCTCCAGTTGGTGTAGCTCTGAATGCCGCAGCAGCTCAGCTACAAGGAATAAAAGATGGATTTAAAATGAACAAGCAAGCAAACAAACCAACCAGAATCAAAAGGAGTACAGAATCATCACTGCCCATCTAGTAAGATCTCCAGTTCTGAAAAGTAGATACCAACCCTTGCCCCATCTATCATACAAGTATCAGGTATGTCATTTACAAAAGAGAAGCTTCTAAAAAAAAAAAAAAAAAGAAAAAGAATAAAGTGGTTTATGAGCACAGAACCACAGAATGCCAGGGCCTGGAAGGAACCTCAAAAGATCATCCAGTCCAACCCCCCTGCCAGAGCAGGATCACCTATACCAGATCACACAGGAAAGCATCCAGGCAGGTCTGGAATATCTCCAGAAAGGGAAACTCCACAACCCCCCTGGGCAGTCTGTTCCAGTGTTCTATCACCCTCGCAAGGAAAAAAATCCTCCTCATGTTTAAATGAAACTTCCTATTTCTCAATTTCCTCTCATTGTCCCTTGTCCTGTCATTGAGCATCACCGAGCAGAGCCTGGCTCCAGCCTCCTGGCACTCAACCTTTGCATATTTCTAAACATGAATGAGGTCATCTCTCAGTCTCCTCTTCTCCAAGCAGCAGAGCCCCAGCTCCCTCAGTCTCTCCTTGTAAGAGAGATGTTCCATTCCCTTCATCATTGTGGCTCTGCACTGGACTCGAGCAGTTCTATGTCCCTCTTGAACTGGAGGGGCCCAGAACTGGACACAGTACTGCAGATGTGGCCTGACTAAGGCAGAGTAGAGGGGTAGGAGAACCTCTATCAACATACTAACCACATCCCTTTTAATACATCCCAGAATGGCATTGGCCCTCCTGGCCACAAGAGCACACTACTGGCTCTTGCAGAGTTATTATTTGTTAAATCTAACAGAGGTCCAGCCATAAAGCCATCTTTCCATGGTCTCTTGGGTTATTTTTGATGTGTTTGTTTCTCTGTTTATTCAACTAATAATCATCCTGGAAATTGAAAACAGCCCCACAATGTGGTCCAAAAAATGGCCTTAACCCCCTGTAAGCATTGCACAGAATTACACTTAACACACACTGAGTCAAACTACTACAGATTGCTAAGGTGAAGCAAGTATCTTTAAGTCACTAAAATAATTTCTAAGGAAATCCACTAGGCCATGAATAGAAAGAGACCATATGGTCACAGAGTGTGTCTATGAAGCCAGCTGAAAAACCCTAAGTTGGGAAGGGTGTTCAACTAGATGCTAAGCTAGAAGACAGTCAGTCAGGAACACAGAATATGGTTTGGATTTCCTGCACAAAGATGGCTTATAAATGCAGTGCCTGTAAAAACAGAACTACCAAGGAAATGAGCATTTGGTTTTCACAGAAACACTGAACAAGTGCTCAAAAGTTTAGCTGGCTCCAAGGAATCAGAAGTTCAAAATCCAGGTTAACATTAGGCAAACAGACAATTTGACATCAAAATATGTTCAGTTTAGAGCAGCAGAGTAATCTGATAGCCCAGAGAAGCCAGATTAGAGAGACAGATTCAAATGTGCTTAGGAGTGCAACATAATAGCTGTAATTTCTAAAGAAGGTCAGGAAGCCATCAATGCAATCCCACTGAAGGTGCAATCATTCAGCAAGTTACAACCACATGAAAAGCAAACTGGCTCACAGAATGCACTGAGCTGAAGGGATATCTTCTTACTGTGGGACAGTTTCCAGTAGGAATTCAAACCTGCAGTTCATTGCTCTGTGCTGTAGTTGGTGCATGTGGTCCCTTGCGGTTGGCATCTCCAACTAGTACGGCCACACTGTGGCATGTTCTTCTGCTCCGTGCCATGCCAAAAGGCAAGGCAAGCTCCCACTGCCCTGCTACCACACTCCGTGGGTCAAAGAGGTTCTTCCACTAAGTATCTAATCCATTCCCTCATCAGAGCTGAAGAACAGACTTCACTGCCAACCTCAGCAGCACATTTATCCACCCCATTTTCCTCTGGATCAAATACATTTTGTATCTCCCCCTGACATACTAGGTGTCAAGGCTCATGAAGGGCCGGAAGCACATAACCTGCAAGAAGCATCTGAGGGAGCTGGAGCTGTTCAGTCTGGAGAAGAGAATGGGAGACCTCCTCACTCTCTATAACTTCATGAAGTGAAGGAGGTTGGAGCAAGGAGGGGGCAGCCTCTTCTCCTTGGTGGCAAGCAACATGACTAGAGGAAACCGTCACAAGCTGCACCAGGGGAGATTCAGGCTGGATATTAGGAAATATTTCTCCACTAAAAGGGTTCTCAAACATTGGGATGGTCTGCCCAGGGCAGTGGTGGAGTCACCATCCCTGGACGTGTTCAAGCAGCCTGTGGACCTAGTGCTTAGGAACACGGTTTAGTGCTGACCCTTCAGTGCTGGGCCAAGGGTTGGACTGGATGATCTTTGAGGTCTCTTCCAACCAGATACATTCTGTGAGTCTGTCTCCTTTGGCAGCCTTTCATTGTACTTGTGAGGAGAAGTGCTACAGTTTGTCACTGATACAGAATGTTAAATTACAAAATCCTGTCTCACTTAGCTCAGATATCCAAAATTTCATGATCCTATTGACAGATTCCATTAAGAATAAGGTATATTCTTAAGGGATAAAATTACCCCCAAAACCTAACTCAAGATCTGGGACCAACAAAAAGCAATTGGGACAGGCTCTGTCCTTATTAGATTGCTTGTTCATTAAAACTTCAGCATCTTGGACAGGATGACCAGGTGAAATACTTTTTTGTTAGATCAGTTTTGCCAGCCTCTGATTTTTGCTTGCAATTTCTNAAGCTCAACATGAACCAGGAGTGTGCACTTGCAGCCAAGAGAGCCAACCAGATCCTGGGCTGCATCAGAGGAAGTGTGGCCAGCATGGCGAGGGAGGCGATTCTCCCCCTCTACTCCACTCTGGTGAGACCACTCCTGGAGTGTCTAGCTCTGGAACCCCTATTACAGGAAAGATCTGGATGTGCTGGAGTGTGTCCGGAGAAGGGCTGCAAAGATGATCAGAGGGCTGCAGCACCTCTCCTGTGGAGATGGACTGAGAGAGTTGGGGCTGTTCAGTTTGGAGAGGAGAAGGCTTTGAGGAGACCTTATTGTGGCCTTCCAGTATCTGAAAGGGGCCTGCAGGAAAGCTGGTGGAGGGACTTTTTAGGACATCAGGTAGTGATAGGACTAAGGGGAATGGAGCAACACTCGAAGTGGGTAGGTTCAGATTGGATGTTAGGAAGAAGTTCTTTGCCATGAGGGTGGTGAGAGACTGGAACAGGTTGCCCAGGGAGGTGGTGGAAGCCCCATCCCTGGAGGTCTTCAAGGTCAGGATGGATGCGGCTCTGAGCAACCTGTTCTAGTGTGAGGTGTCCCTGCCCATGGCAGGGGGGGTTGAAGCTGGATGATCCTTGAGATCCCTCCCAGCATTGACAATTCTACGATTCTATGATCTTAGAGGTCTTTTCTAAACAGAAACAACTCTATGATTCTGTGAGTGTAATAAACAGCTTGCAGACTCAGCCATCCACACTACCTGTTCTGTGATCAAATCTAAATGTAGCCTTTAACATCCAGTTTTAGACTTACACTTTCCTGTACGTTATCCACTGCATGGCTCCGCTCATCGTTTTTGTTGTAATTCTGGATTGCTTCAGTGTATGTCCTAAGGAAAGTGTCCTTGATCTGTGAGGGAAAGATAAAACACAGCCCATGAGAGGAACAAAAAGTGGGACACCTGAAACTGCTTTTTCAGGAAGCAAATGTATTTCCAAACCTAGAAAGTCACCCAAACTAGTCCTCCCCTCTTGTTTTCAAGTGTGTTTTCAGAGCTGGCAGAGCTCCCCTGTAACTGTCAGGAGTCATTCCTGCTGTTCTTCAAGTGGGGTCTATCAGACACAAAAAACTACCCCAGCAAACTTTAAAGATCAGAAAATGACTTAATCTGTAAGAGACATCCTTTGAAGCTTTTCTCCAAGCATTTTGGTCCAGCACCAAGTCTGAAGGATACTGTGTGCTTCTCTTTGCTCACAGTTGCCTAGTGGGAGCTGAAACTTGTGCGGATGCCTTGGTGACAGAGACCAGTGGCACCAGAAGACATGAATCACCTGACCAGGCAGCAGCCCTCATCCCCAGCACCAGAAGTGTTTGGATAAAGAACAAGAGGTCTTTCAGCTGGAGAAGGTCAAGCACATCACTTGGAATGATGTCACTTTGGCTGGGTTGGCAGAGGATTTTGGTAACCCACATGGCTGTGACCTTCACGAGATTGCCTTTCTCAAAAGGAAGTAGTAGCCTGACACTGAGGCTGCCACAGGTTGGGTCAATCCTCAGCAGATGGACAAGTATTTCAGCATCAAATTGAGAACTACCCAGCACTTGCCAGGATAGACACCAGAAAAGCCTACAGCAAGGGAAATTCCATGTCCGAGGAGGAGTCTAGAAAACCAGTTAACATGAAGAGACAAGAAGAGTCTCTGGGTGGGGTTGTCCTGGCTCAGCACTAATGGCATGTAGCTCCACGGACTTAAAGGCAGAGCCAGGCCTCATTACAGTGGATAAAGCAGAAGTCGTACTACAAATCTAAACCATCATGCTTTTCAAAAGCTTCTTCATGTCCCAGTTTCCTATCTCATTGTATTTCTAATCTTTCCTTATTCTCAGAATACAAACAAAATCCCATCCCACTCACTCACCCCAAAGAAAGAAAGAAGAATTTACAAAACATGGAGCCTGGTCTAATGCAAAACTGCTCTCTGCCTTAAGTAATCAAGCCCTTGCTTGGCTGAAGATGCTGTGTTTAACAGAAGTATCCAATCTATTTTGCAGCCTTCAGCACACATAAAAGATCTTACATGATGGGACACACAAAAAACAATAGCTCCAGAGTATATTACCAGGCAACTGAGGCCAGGAGCTTTGGCTACATCCCTTCATTTGGAATTGCACCAGTTTTTAAGAGCTGTTTTTGTTGCTCATTAGCCACATCCCTGGACATGTGTACAGAGCTGCTGAGCTCAGTGACCCACACATCCTCCATGCTCCAGAGAACTTCTCAGCAGCTCGTGCCCAGGGAGGCACTGCCATATGCAAACTCAGCACATTTCCACCTACCTCGTGGCGAAACACAAACCCTGAAATGCCAGCCACTAGCTCAGCCAGGAACACCAGGGACAAGAACATGGCATACTGAAAAGGAAAGAAGCAAGAGAAATCAGAATGTGACAGGTTTTTGTCTCAGCACAGCTACAGTTACTACATAAAATTTAACTTTCTGCTCTGGATACCCTCCAAAGATGCTAAGAAACCAAAGGTCATACACAGGTTATTGCCTGAATATAATGTATGTGTTAATAAAACTCACAAATTATATGTATTGTGTAATTTCTGACTTCTCTGTCCTTTCTGTGCCCACATTTCTTGGTGTCCTCATAGAAATTAAAACACACTCACGTGCCACAGGTGGACCCAGCTGACTCAGATTTTGATCTTGCAGGAAGGAATACAGACTCTGCATGTTTGCATTGCACTCTACTAAAGCAAACAGGCTTCTCCAGGTATTTTGGGTGGAGTTTATCTATCTCCCTGCTAGACTGGGATTTGCTGTCTGATTCCTCAAGTTTCTCCAGTGAATGAACTGAACCACTGATGTCACTGGCAATATTATCATGTCACACTAGACAGATGCCTCAAACACGCTGCTAAGCCAAGGCCTGTGTTTGGCTGTAGGAGAAGTATTTGGAACCAGAGCTAAATAAGCCTGGCTGATCTCAGACCACACCACAGCCTGACTTCTTGCTCACTACCCGAGCTGGGCAGCATGCCAGCAGTTTGGCTTCTCCCCTGTGCTGCTGAGGCAGTGCTGCTCCACAAATCTTTGGCTCATAGAAGCTGTGGCACTGGGACTTTTGCCGCGTGGATCTGTGACATGGATATAACTTACAGTTTCAGAGGCTGCCAACAGAGAATTTCAGGAAGGGATCATCACTAAATTTCTACCTCACCTCTGTGAGTAAAGTTTGCTGTTTCCCTTAGATTCTCTGCTCAGCCTATTTATAAGTGGGGTAAAGCTGTCTTGCAGCTTGGCCTTTTCCATTTCCTGACTTTCCTAAAGCACTAAACTTGCCCATAAGCATCCTTGTGAAGATTTACCAGCCAACTTAGAGCCTGTAAATAAACCTTAACTAGTTCTTTATATACTTTGGCTGGGGGGGGTTGGGGAAAATAAAAATAATTCTATTTTTATAATTCCTGCTTTGGCAAATTAATACCCAACCAAAATAGGAGGGACCCCACACTGGAACAGGGGAAAAGTGTGAGGAGTCCTCCCCCTGAGGAGGAAGGAGCAGCAGAGATAACATGTGATGAACTGACCATAGCACCCACTGCCCACTCCTCTGTGTTGCTGGAGCTGAGGAGCTAGAGAATTCAGGACCAAAGTTAAGCCCAGGGGGAAGGGAGGGGTGGAGTGAGCGTGTTTTAAGGTTTAGTTTTGTATTTCTCGTTACCTGACTCTGATTTGATGGGTAATAAATTACATTAATTTTTCCACAAGTCTGTTTTGCCCACAAGAACTGGAGACTGATCCCTCCTTGTCCTTAACACAAAAGGCTTTTTCGTATTTTCTCTCCTTTGCCACCCTCGAGGAGGGGAGTGATAAAGTCACTTTGTTGGACACCTGACATCCAGCCAGGGTCAACTATTAAACATAAACCCAAGTAGAAATAAAAGAAGGCGAAGAGAAAAATGGATCCCAGTGAAATGAGATGGCAGGCTTAACTGTCTGGTGTTAACATCACCTTTTTTCTCCACGTGCTAAACAACAGTTAATTAACAAGGAAGCATTAAGTTCAGTCCTATCAGAATTTAGTGGGAGAAAAAAGAGAAATTAATTTGTAATGCATGGTTGTAGAAGAAGAAAGGACAACAGTGAAGGAAAGACTAGAAAAATCATTCTCTCCAATTAATGTAGCTGTCAAACCACTGCTTGTTCTGTTCAGGGGAGGCAGTTTTTGCAGTATTTCTTACATGTACAATGAGAATAAGGCCATTTGCCTGGAACAGCAGGTGCCACCATCAGTGGCACACCTTTAAAACAGTGACATGGCTTGTGGAGCAACTACTAGAGCCTGATTTCCTGTGGATTTATATCGTCACTCACCTTTATCCCTTTCCCACCTGGGCTGCAGTAACCCCAACACCACCAGCAAGAGACAGCAGCAGTGCACATACAACAGCTGACAATGAGCATATACCTCATTCCATATCCTCATACCAGGATTTGCAGCTGCTACCTTGCCCTTACTGTGCCACCAGCTGTGGAAATGAACTCTCTTTAATCACAGTATCACAGAACATCAGGGGCTGGAAGGGACCTCTAAAGATCACCCAGTCCAACCCACCACCAGAGCAGGATCACCTAGACCAGATCACACAGGAACACATCCAGGCAGGTTCTGAATACCTCCAGAGAGGGAGACTCCACAACCACCCTGGGCAGCCTGATCCAGTCTTCTGTCACCCTCACAGTGAAAAAATTCCTCCTCATGTGTACATGAAACTTCCTATGCCTCCCTTCCACCTATTATCCTGTCATCAGGCATCCCCGATGTCCTTCTTAAAAAATGTGGTTCAGACTGGACAAGAATCATCCCATCTCCTTTGAAAATCATCCCCAAACCTCTTGTAGCAGAAGATGCGTTTTCCTGTCAAGCCCTTTTGCACGACCTCAGTGCTTCACAAGGGCTGTTTCCACCCTTCAAATAATTCTGCTCCTGAATATTTCTGGAAACACCATTTGTCGTGCAGGTTTGCTTCAGTTATAGTTACTTTGCATTTTAAGGTGGGCTGGAAAACTCAGAACAGACAAAGTTAGAGGGGCAGAAGTAAAACTGAAGGACAGAGGCTGTACTTCTGCTTAGTGCACCTTGAGTCCATGCTGCTTTTAAGATGAGGCCAAATGTACCATACAGAGCTTTGTTTTCTGGGGTTGTCTTGTTTTTATTCTAGTGAAAGTCAGAATTAAAAGAAAGGCTGGTGTGCTCTTACAGAACTGTAGAATGGTTTGGGTTGAAAGTGACCTCTAAAGGTCCAACCCCTCTGCAGTGATCAGGGAGATCTGCAACTAGATCAGGTTGCTCAAAGCTTTGTTGAGCTTGTCATCTTGAATATGACCAGGGATGGGGCCTCAACTTACCTCCATGGGAAACCTGTTCCAGTGTTCCAGCACCCTTCATGGCAAAGTGCTTGTTCCTAGCATCCAATCTCAATCTGCTCTTCTCTAGTTTGAAACCACTGCCCCATGTCCTATCACCACAGACCTTTGTAAACAGTCGCTTTCCATTCTTCTTGTAGGCCCCCTTCAGGTACTGGAATGCTGCTATTAGGTCTCCCTGAAGCCTTCTCTCCTCCAGGCTGAACAACTCCAACTCCCTCAGCCTGTCTTTGTAGCAGAGGTGCTCCAAGCCCCTGATCATTTTCATGGCCCTCCTCTGGACCTGCTCCATGTCTTTCCTGTATTTTCAGAAGTTGTCAACTAATTTTCCAGAGATTTCAAATCAGAGTATTAAAATGACCCTTTAAAAATATCCCCCCAATGAATGTCACATTTATGATGATTAGGGTATTATTAAGACTGGAAATGTACCTATCATTTGGTTCACAGGAAAACAGAACAAAACTACTCACAGAGAAATTCATCAACAGTGTTTCACCCTGCTCCCAACCATACAGGGGCCTGTACACCACGTGGTAGCAAAATTCATTCATACTCAACCAATGACTGGTTTTGGCAAAGAATTTTTTCTTCTCCATCCAAAAGATGCCCATGCTGAACATTAAGATAATAAAATCTGGCTTATGTGCCTGAAGAAGCATGTTAACATCTGGAAAATGTTGGCAGGGGCTGGGGGGAATCCCAGTGCATCAACAAAACCTCTTCCCCTCTTGCTTAAGGCACTCTGGCACGCTTACCAGTTTCAGCATCCATGGGCTGCCACGACAAGTGGCAAAGCAGCCGAAAAGCCCAAAGACGATGATTGTGGTACCCGTCCCGATGAGCACATAAGGGGCATTGGTGGAGTTCTCAGCGATGAGAGAGATGTATGTGCCAAGGGTAAGCTTGCCCCAGACGCCGACTGCAAGAAGGATAACGCCTGTGATCTGCAAAGCAAGAGGAGAAAGCTGTCAGGAGCTACCAGGGAAGCGATCCAAGTTCAGTATACAGTGATCCTCGAAGAGATTCATTGCTGCTGGTGTGTTGGCACAAGAAAGCCTCAAGACTTTTACTAACTCTAGAGGGATGGACAGAGAAAATTAATTTGTAGCATCTGGAGATGTTGCATTAAGACTGCCACTAGAGGACAAACGTCTAGGACTAATCACTGCAAAGCTGATGATTGCCAAGGGAGGATGCAGCATGCCATCTGCAGGAACAGGCTCTCTGCTCCTACAGTGCCCTGAGAGAGGTGGCCAACTCCATCACTCTTACCAAAAGCCAACACTAACTGCTGTCATGTTACACCTCCTGAATTTTGTCACAAACAATACCCAAACCACAAAAATCTGCTGCTTGGTGTCCTGTCCTTCTTAGAGGCAAAGTTTCAGGAACACAGACATCCCATGCAGTACATTACTTGAGCAAGTGACTTCCCTGTTTATGCAGAAGCTTGCCCCCTTCACACAGGGCAGGAGGGCACTGGTGGGTCCTGGAAGCACCCAGCCTCTTGACCAAAGCACCCAAGCAGAGACTGCCGTGCCGCAGAGCAGCCAGGGAATGCAAGCTCCCAGCACCAGCAGGGACACAGGGGAAGCCCAAGGTGTGCTGCATGCTGACATCAAGCAGTGACCACAACAGATCACCATCTGCTGATTGTCACCCGATGCTGTCATGCCTGCTACAAGACTGTAGGTACATACACCAAGACCAAAGGTGGGACACAAAGGGTGAGATCTGCAAATGCTTCCTGAATTCCCCCCAAAACTTCTAACTACCTGCTCCAGGCCATGGCTGAGGGGCAGGAGCAGAAGAAATGTTTTGACAGCATTCTTCTGGTCGCTTTACAAGTTTTCACTCCTGAGTATCTTTATACCGCTAGTAAATCTTGAAATTCAAAACTATTACACCTACAGTTGTTCTTTGAGGGCATCCCTGTTTGCAGTTATGTTGCATCTAAAAAAATCCCAGCTGAGCTATGGCGTAAGCTTTCTCAGCTACTTTTTGTACATTGAAAGCCTCCCTGAAAGAAAAAAGAAAAAACAGCATTTGAGCTTTTTCACCTAGGCTGCCTCACCAAGGACTATGCAGGGCGCAGCCCCATCACTGTCTTCCCACTGTGCCTTTCCACCATCCTGCTGCTTCATTCTGGCAAGCAAAGGAGCTTGTCCTCTGCTCGACCTGTGCCTGCAGCAGTGGCAGCAAGTGGTGCTCTGGTGCAGCATCTCTCTCTGTCCAGAAAGGGAACTGTGTTCAGCAGATGTGCTGAACAAACAGAACCACCTAAGAAAAATGCCAGGAGGAGGGAAGACATAAAATAGATGCTGTAAAGAAAGACACAAGGGGAAGGGATGCAGGGAAAAAGAACCAAAAGAGAATAGAGTAACAGGAGAGGACACCAGGCAGATAGAAGCAAATTAACATGTCCTCAGAGAGACAACATCCTTTCTACACCAGAAAGAAAATATGACCTGGCAGTTTTGGCACTTTACTGCTCATCCGCTCATTCCTCAACTTCTCTCACACCTCCCAGATCTGTAAGTATGTCCCCATCTGGCTCCCACTCAGGGGATACCGGAGTGCAGCACTGCCAGGAAAACACATCACATCCCTCTGTCTCTCAAAGCCTCCCCTGCTCTCCTCAATCAGCCACAGTAGGCTGATCACACCTTCAGGACAGAATTAGCAGAGTTTTCTGTTCTCCTGCCCAAGGCTGTGGTAGGAAGAATCTAACTCATGCCCTTCTTTCAGAGCAGTTGCATGAAAAGTGCTGATTCTTTGCCCTTGCACCAGCTAACAGCTGAGCACCATAACAAATCACCACAGACATCAAACACCTCTGCTGAGTCTGGTCCCATCCACATACAAAACTATCCTCACCTCTCTCCCTCTTCTCCTCAGTAAAAGCTTTTTCAGAGGGTGCAGGCTAATCAGCAAAGACCAAAAGAGACCTGTGAGGGCCTTGGAAATCACAGATTAACTTTTAGTTTCTTGCCTCCAGTTTGATAAGCCTTCCAGTATCTGAAGGGTCCTACAGGAAGGCTGGGGAGGGACTATTTACAAGGTCTTGCAATGACAGGACAAGGGGCAATGGGTTTAAACTGGCAGAGGGGAGATTTAGACTGGATGTTAGGAGGAAGTTCTTTACAGTGAGGGTGGTGAGACACTGGCACAGGTTGCCCAGGGAGGTTGTGGCTGCTCCCTCCCTGGAGGTGTTGAAGTCCAGGTTGGACGAGGCCCTGTTCTGGTGGGAGGTGCCCCTGCCTATGGCAGGGGGTTGGAACTAGATGATCCTTGAGGTCCTTTCCATGCTTACCATTCTATGATTCTATGAAAAAGGGCTGGTTTCTGTGCCTCAGCTGCTGAAAGTTTTACCACTGTCCCCAGGGAGATGTAAAAGAAGCCTTCACTGCCAAAATGAACAAGCAGCTTCACATTTGAAGAAGTCATGCCTTGTAACAAAAAGCATTTTGTCAGCTGTTTGACACAATTACTAACCCTTTACTATGTATTTTAAGAGTTTAGTTTCCCCCTATCCAAATTTACGGCACATGCACGCTTTGCAAAAAGGAGCAAAGACTCTGGTTTATTTCCCTTCTTCTTAACAAACCTCTGATTTATATGGATTTAAATAAGTCACTTAGTTCACAGGGAGATCTAAACCCCTAGCCAGCTTGCACTGTGCAGAACGTTTGCACAAAGACATCCTGCAGATGCATCTTGGGGTGCAGCAGGAGCTGAATGGAATTTTGCTTATGGAAAGGAGCAAGCAGAAGACTTTCCTGCAAACCTTTTCATGGCCTTTTCATAGCACTGGCATGACTAACACTCACTTATACTCGAAGGCAAACCTTGTTTCCTTAGTTTCAAGACATGCCTTTTACCCCTACCTCTCTGCTCCATCACACAATCAATGTATTGACTTCTGGTTTGGTTTGGGGTTTAGGTTTGTTTTCTTTAAAAGCAGTAAGAGACAAAGGCAGGTGGAAGACCAAGACAGCACTGGCCTGAAAACAAGGTGGCAGGAACACACATTAGTCCTTCCAATCACCATCACCACATACATCTGCTCTTACTCTATCTCTTTATTCAACAGGCTGTGGAAATTATTTCTATACGGTTGTACCTGAATGAAGCAATTTCACTTTTGACCTGCAACCACCATACCAAATTGATTCTGCGTCCAGTGTGACCTGTGGGTCAGTCCCAATAGGTGAGATGGGTCCATTTACATCGTAAAGGTCTAACAGGAGGCTTACAGCACTCCCTGCAATATCTCTCAGCAGTCTTCCTCACTCCTATCACAATTTAATGTGTCCATTCAGACCATGATCACACAATTAAGTGGCAAAATGGGAAGTGATTAGGAAATCATCAAGATAAGCAGACAGATATATGGGTATAATAATCTTCTGATAATCTTCTGGAGTTGAACAGAACATTTCAGATATCCTGGCTGTCAGAAGAGAATGACCAGAAGCCTTCTGACTTTTAAAGCCCCTCTAAGGCCAGATTCACCACTCAGGGCAGCTTTATTTATAAACAGTTGCAAGAACGGGCACATGTAGAACAAGAAAGCAGCAGTCCTACTCCAATGGTGGACTTCAGCAGCAGAACCTGGCCTCTGGGTGGCCTTTTCAGAACTAAGGTTTGTCCCGGCAATGATATGACAATGACAGCCTGTGCTAGGAGGGAAGCACAACCCCATCCCAGCTCCTCAGTAGACACAGGAAAAAAAGAACTGGCAGCTGTGGAGCCTGCAATGCCCTAGATGAGGCATTTGGAGTGGTACAGAAAAAGATGCATTATCAAAGCAAAAAAACCCTGCCTGCCTCTAAAAGGTGACTAGAGGAGAGATCATTCCCAAGTATAAGGAGGAGGAATTGTCAGTAGCTGCTCTTTGAAAGGCTGGGACCCTTCTCCCTCCCCAGCCTGTTGTCTGTACCTCAAATCTCACAGAGTATTGGCAGCATGGTACAGAATGAACCGAGATAGGAGATATGACAGCTATTACATCTCAACACTTCTGTGATTCTATGATTTCACAACAATAGAGATTGAAGAGCCTCAGGTGTAGAGGAACTAATTTATACACAGGGCTTCCATCTTCCATATGGGACATTTAAAGTTTATAATTTTCAGAGGTGAAGATCAATGTGCAGCAGTAAATGCAAGGGTGGCTTTTTTTTTTGGTCTACATAAATTATGTCCTCCTATTCCTTACAGATGTCAGCTATTTTGGCTCTTAAGCTCTAGCAAACCAAAACTTGGAAAGCAACCCTGATCAATCTGGAGTACAAAGCAATCCCTTCTGTGTCCAAAAGCAGCAGGAAGAGCTCAGCAATTCCCTGAACCAGTTCTTTGTCCACAGAACTGACACGCTGGAGGGCACCTTCAGTATCAGGATTTCATCGTAGGTATCATTTTTCCATTTCATTTCATATTTGCAACCTTGCTAAATGAATATAAAATGTGTACACCTTGAAAAAGAGATCCAAAGCAGCAGCAAAGAATCAGCTGTAAGGAAAATACCCATGTGGCTGCTTTTTTCAGCTCTTCAGGTCCAATACTTCCTTTTCCAGACACCAGTCCCCTTGCATTTTGGTAGAGTTATGCTGTCTCTGAACAACTTCAGTCTTCCCCTCAAGAGGCTAGAGAAAGTCTGCACATAAAATGGATGAAGCCAGGGGAAAGCAGACAAGAACTAATGCAATCCATCTCAGCTGAAGCTGAAAGGTCTAGCAATAGGTTTAGCAGGCTGTGAGGAAACAAGACAGGACCAAGGCACACCAAGGCACACAGCTAATTAGATCTACCAGACATTTCCCCAAAGGCAGGGAACTTTCATCACAAAGAAAATGGTTGACCTTGACAGCATCCAGAACAAATCTTGCTTTAAAAGTATGTCCAGAGAGGCTTAAAAATAACTGGACTACCTCTGAAAATTTTATAACTTTCCCAAAATAGGCAAGGGATCACATTCAAAATGTTCCTGCCTTACAGCCTACCAGGCAACAGGGGTGGCTGGCTTTGAATCTTCTCCTGCCTCAGTTTCTGGGCTCCCAACAGGCAGGCAGGAGACTAAAACAATCATCTTCCTTGGAGCTTCAATGAATGAGTGAAGCAATAAGGAAATACATGATGCAACATGGAAATGGTTGTAAGACAGCAACACAGCTGTCCTCACATCTGGTGATCTTGACTACATCTACAAAACCTAAAGCTGCCTTTTGCACAGGACAGACCTTTGCTGGAGTTAGTAAGAAATGAACAAGATGTCATGAGCTGTATCTTTGGAAGGAGGTAACTCCTTCATGTACTCTCCTTCTCTTTGGAGAAGAAAAGGATAATAAAATGATGTCCACTGACAGAAAAAAGGCAAACACAAGACCACCACCAAAGGTGCAGTTACCAATGGTGCTGCCAAGCATTGCCCCTCAATATGAAGATGCCTTACAAAAGTAAATAAAGAAAGAGGAAGGGAGAAAAGGAAGGGAAGAAAGGAAGAAGGGAGGAAGGGAGGGAGGGAAGGCAGGAAAGGAAGGATAGGAAAGAGAGGAAGGGAGGGAGGGAGGGAGGGAGGGAGGGAAGGAGGAAAGGAAGGAAATAAAGGAAGGAAAGGAAGAAGGGAGGGAGGGAAGGAAGAAAGGAGGGAAGGAGGGAAGGAAAGAAAGAAAATGAAAGAAAACAAAAGGAAGGAAAGAAAGGAAGGGAGGTAGGGAGGGAAGGAGGGAAGAAAGAAAAAGAAAGAAACATTCTGGTATTAGACAAATTAATATTTCTGGTAAAACTTCCTTGTCTGTTCTAAAAATCTGCTATAATTCCACTCTACTCAGTGAAGGCTTTACTCAATAATAAGTTGCAAGCCAATTAGTAACCATTTCTAGACCATTTGCAAACCGAGAGGCAGTCTGTAGACACCGTTACAAGTACATGAACAATTGTCCTGAGTGAGCTACCACCAGAGGTCAAATTATAGTGCTGGTTAAAATAAAAACAAATCTGAAAAGCAAGTAAAATACTGACCCTCAGAGATATGAGTATCAAGTTGATCTAGCTACTCACCACTGCCTCTGCAGACCAGAGTCTGTACAGTGCCTCTACATCTACAAGGCAGTAGAGCTCTGTCAGGAAATACAAGTTGTATATACAACTCTGCTAATTCCCTGCATCCCCATCCATCCATCCATCCACTAACCATACACCAAGGTTTAATAACACTTCCCATGCAGGTTACAGCAGAAACACAACCAGGGCTTTTTTTGCTTTTTCTTAGGGAAAAGAGGTTAAAATTCACAGACAGATGATTGCAGTCTTCTTGTTGCAACCAGAAGAGTCCAATGTTCATTTAATAAATAGCAGAGAAGAAAACATCAGTCACAGAATTACAGAATGTTAGGGGTTGGAAGGGACCCTGAAAGATCATCTAGTCCTATCCCACTGCCAGAGCAGGATCACCTAGAGTAGGGCACCCAGGAACTTGTTTTTGAATGTCTCTAGAGGAGACTCCATAGCCTCTCTGGGTAGCCTGTTCCAGTGCTCTGTCACACTCACAGTGAAAAAGATTTTTCTTATGTTTTCAAGGAACCTCCTCTGCTCCAGCTTGCGCCCATTGCCATTTGTCTTGTCATTGGACATCACTGAGAGGAGCCTGGCTCTGTCCTCCTGACACATCTATATAAACATTAATGAGGTCACCTCTTAATGTTTCCTTCTCTCCAAGCTGAAGAGACCCATCTCCCTCAGCCTTTCCTCATAAGAGAGATGTCATTTTGTTTGCTGCAGGATGAAGATTTGGATACAACCCAAGAAGTCCACACAAGAGCTTGAAAACACTCCTGTAGCATAGCTTAAAGCTAATAATGTCTTGCTAATACAGTAACAAATACCTATTCTTAAAAGGAAATAATTAATTACATGCCACTTCTAGGAAGAATAATGATATTTGGTACCTGATCTTCATCCTAATACCACACAGATAATGAATAGTTATAATAAACACTCATACTCATGTGCTGAAAACTCAGCTTTATTACACCTTGCACTAAAAGAAAAATACTTGGAAATCTTAACAAAATGAAGTCCTTCATCATGGGGCTTATGCTTGCCTTTATATAAGACACTTCATTAAATGAGAGAAAATACTCTGGTTTGCAGTTTAGTCACCAGTGCCTCTATTAATTGATGTGGTTTCTTTTAACTCTGCTGCAGACAGAAATGTGGTCATCTCTGGATTAAAACAAAATGCAAAAATACTTTTCTGCTGGGAATTTTCAGACCTAATTTCTCGAAATGTAGCTTTAAATATGCATGACTGAACATCTAAGGAAAAAGAACTTACAGTTTGGAGACATCAAAAGCAGCATCCCAGTCTATGAGCTAAAGTGCATAATTAGAGAAAGGAGGTGCCTTTAGAACCTACTCTCAGCTGAGCCATGAGGATCATTGAGGGACTTGAGCATCTCTCCTGAGAGATCTGGGGCTGTTTAGTCTGGAGGAGACTGAGACGAGATCTGATCAATGTCTGAGAATATCTGAGAGGTGAGCATCAAGTGGCTGGGGCCAATCTCTTTTCTCTGGCCAGCAGCAATAAACCAAGGAGCGATGGATACAGACTGGAACATAGAAAGTTTCACGTCAACTTGAGGAGAAACTTTACAGTGAGGGTGACAGAGCACTGGAACAGGCTGTCCAGAAAGGTTGTGGAGCCTCCTCTCTGGAGACTTTCAGAACCTGCCTGGATGCATTCCTGTGTGAAATACGCTATGGGATCCTGCTTTGGCAGGGAGGTTGGACTCGATCTCTGGAGGTCCCTTCCAGTCTCTATGTTCTGTTACTCTGTGATGGAGCAGTGCTTCGAGCCCTGCAGCCATTGGTGCTTGCTGACTACTGATTCCTTGTGTGTGCCACAGCTCCTAGGCATGTCAGTTGTGATCAGTTGTGAAGAAGCTGCTTGGTGGTCCATGGTCACCAGAACAAAAAGCAAACTGACTGGGGGGAACCTTGCTTTGAACTGAGCTTGTGGGGGGCACAGGACGTTTCCAATGAGCAGCTGGACAGCTTCTGCTTTAACCTGCTCAGCAGCCCTCCAGAGTTGCAGCCTGCCTGAGACAGAATCATACACCTCAAGCAAGAGTTTAGCCCAGGTCCAATCTATCTGCCTGTCCAAGCTATGATTGAAACATGACCAGGCGTCACCTCCCCTTATCCACACCTCCTCTGCTGCACTGTGGCTAGAGATGGCAAACAGCTACCTTGTCATAAACCTGGCTTACAGAGCTCAGTTTCCAACGGCCGGAAGCTGGGCAAAAGCTAAAGCACAATGCCAGGTTGCTTGAGCTTGACACTGAGCCAATGGGTGTTTCACATTCCTTATCTCTATCCCCCCATTCCAAGAGATACATGATGAGAGGAGTGCCAGCAGTGAGGAAGCATCTTTGCAGCCCGCATTAGGCCAATGCATCTCCAGGCTACTCTGTAAATGCACCTGTATTGTGGAAATTTCATCTGCAGCTAAGATGCTCTTTCCTCATTTTTACTTCTGAATATCCTTCTATTGTGTATTTACTCTGAAAAGGGCCTAGAATGTCTGTCATTTGGCTAGAGATCTCCTCTTGCTACCAAAGTCTGGATATGGCTTATCCATGAACGTCATCCAAACTCAGTGTTCAAGGAGCGTTCACCACACTGCAACTGAATTTCAGCACAGCAAATGAGTAGTGGTTGGGAAAGCAGAGATGGTGTTCCTGTATGTGACAATGGGAAAAATAAACCTCCTGGGACTCAATTAAACATAATTAGAACCAGTCTTAATGGTTCAGGCAGCCTTTGGGATGGGAGGAGTCAGTAAGAGGCAATGAAGTAACCATTTAGATTTGAGAGTGGGCAGAGCGCACCCAGAGGAACCTAGCTCTGGTATCCCTGGTATGGATGAACACAGAAAGAAGAGCATCCCACCTCACCTATCACCCTGAGTTAGTGTCTGTTTCACCAGAGATGGCTTTTGTTTACATCTGCCACTCTCAAAGGTGACACCTCTCTTTCTACTCCTCTTGGGCAATGAAGTGATCAATGGATTTACACAGAGCGAAAAGAAGTACTGCCAGGACTGACCATTCTAGATGATAGGAAGACTCTGTTCTGCAGGAGCCACATCACAGGACAGTTGTGCTTCTCTTCAGGTTCTGCTTTTCTGCTATTCATTGACGGGCTTCAAGAGATGAAGCAATTTCCCATGACAGCCTCTCTATCTTATCGCTGGCTTTCCAGGCTCTCCCTTTGGGTCCCATATGAAGAAGGGGAACCTACTCCTTTGAAGGTTTTGATTGACAAAGCAGCTCTGCATCAGCCTGTCCTTTAAACAAGTCAATCATTTCGTTCACCAATGACACAGTTTTGCTCTGACACTGCCTTGGAGAGCAGAGCGTGATGCGTTCTGCAGCCTGGCCCTGCCCCACCACTGTTCCTGATATTGGGGCCACATTTTGCCTAGGAGCTGTGGGGCTGGATGGGCAGCCCTGCTTTGCACTGTCCTGTCCTGCCCTCCCTGCCTCTGAACACCTGGAATGGCACTGGTGGTTCAACACCACAAACCAACAGCTTGCCAAAGTGGATACAGACCAACTCATACCCTTTCAGATGATCTAAACCTCCGTGTTTGCTTGGCTAAACAACCCAGCAGGTCCTCCTTAAAGGTATGAGTCTCCTTTCAAGTCTGATTTTATTTTCTGTTTACTTGCTTGTTGAACCAATATTTAGGGCAGACAAGGCTTAGTTTCTTCCAGATGTCCACCTCTTTTAGAGATGTCCTTCCCTCCTTGCTGAACTTCCATGCTTTTAAAAACATCCAAACCTACTTTTTGAGTGATTAATATTACAGTGAAAATTGTCAAGTCTTCAACAAGTGTAACTTTAAACAGGTGTATATCTCATGTAATATCAACGTGAAAGCACACTCCTAACCAGAGACACAATGGCTATTTTGAAGGTCTAGTACTATACATAGCAGAACAGATGGAATTAACTGACTGTGAGCAAACTGAAAAGCCAGGAGATAAATATTCTGGGATCTGGAAGTTTTTGAAAACTTCCAAGTCCCTGTAGTAGCAATACACAGAACCACAGAATTCACCAAGTTGGAAAAGACCTTTGAGATCATTGAGTCCAACCTATCACCTAACACCTTCTAATTAACTAAACAGTGGCACCAAGTGCCTCACCCAGTCTCCTTTTAAACGCCTTCAGGAATGGTGACTCCACCACCTCTACAGGCAGCCCATTCCAATGCCAATCACTCTTTCTGTGAAGAACTTCCTAACATCAACACAGTGATGACAGAAATGTGATTTACACAGCATAATACACTTTTTGACCTAAACCTTTAGCATGGTTCTCCAATTTTATTGAGGTATAAAACTTTGAAAGAAAAATAAAGAGGCAAGATAATCAAGACTAGATGTTTTGGAACAGGAACATCCCCTGTTTTAATACTTCGTTGTTTCTTAAATGCTCTTGTTGATTGAGTGCCTCCTTATAAATCCATGCAAAATCTAAACTTAACATAATCACTATGTGAAGAAAGCAAAAGGAGGAAAGTGGAATAACCCTGGAAAAAAGCCCCTAGTGCTGAGGGAATTGGGACTGTTTAGTATGGAGAAGACTGAGAGGGGATCTTATTAATGTCTATAAATCATAGAATCATGGAATCATAGAATGGTCTGGGCTGGAAAGGACCTCCAAAGGTCATCTAGTCCAACCTCCCCCTGCAGTCAGCAAAGACATCCTCAACTAGATCAGGTTGCCCAGAGCCTTACTGATTTTCACCTTGAATATCTCCCGGAAAGGGACCTCGAACACCTCTCTGGGCAACCTGTTCCAGTGTTCCACCACCCTCATAGTAAATATCTGACGAGTGGGAATCAAAAGGAAGGGGACAGACAGGCTCTTTTCAGTGGCACCTGGTAATAGGACAAGGAATAATGGATATAAGCTAGAACACAGAAAGTTCCACCTCAACATGAGGAGAAAGTACTGTGAGGGTGACAGAGCACTGGAACAGAGAACTGGAGCCCAAAGAGGTTGTGGAGTTTCCTTCTCTGGAGAATTTCAAAGTTAACCTGGACATGTTCCTGTGTGGCCTGCCCAAGGGGGCTTGGACCAAATGATCTCTGGAGATCCTTTCCAACCCCTAACATCCTATGATTCTGTGATTCTATAATTCTATGGCCATCAGACTATTACCATGTTCAACACTCATGTTGGCACAAGTACGATCTAGACTTCAGTGGAAAGATTCCTCTCTACCTCAGAACTGACCTGAGTAAGGAAGACTTTGAGGGAATCTCTGTTGGAGGAGTTTCAGTGGATCAGTCAGCATAGGAATTCTTCCCTGCACATGTCACAGTCTTCAGACTTGCAGCAGTGAACTGCAGCATCATACTATGCCATCTTAAACCCAAGTGCATCACCAAAGCTTCTTCAGTTCTCAACAGCAATAAAATAAAAGAACTGAACAGGCAGTGAGCTTACAGTGATCTTGTGGTGCAGTGCACCTGCATCTAGAGAGGGAGAAAATATGTGCAGCAGTGAGCTTACAGTGATCTTGTGGTGCAGTGCACCTGCATCTAGAGAGGGAGAAAATATGTGTGCTTCCTGAGCACTTTTTTTCTTTTGCACTAGTGCATGTGTTGGATGCCAGCAGATGCCTTAAAAGTTGTCAGAACAGATACTGTCAACAAAGACTCTGCAAAACAACTCTGAAGGGGAATTACTGTGGCTTAGGAGAGAAGGATCCTCCAGGGAGCTACTGCATCCATCTAGCCTATGTGCATAGTCAGCATGGGAAAAAAGGATTCTCCATTGCACCATCGCTAGCAACAGGCCCAGAGGGCAAAGGTAGCAACCAGGTCTGTTTGGCACACAAAAACTCTTGGGTAGATGCACAGCAGCATCAGTTCAATTCCATCCTTAACTAGGCACTAGTCTGCCACTGTCCATATGCCTATTGTATTTCTGCAGCTATGACTTGGCTGATCTTATGCAGCTTCCTTCTGAATATGAGAGGCAGTAATAACATCCACAGCAGCGTGAGACCTAAAGCAATTTCTCACTTTGCTGGCTGTGGGAACTGGAGGAAAAGCAGACCTATCAGGTTTGTTTATCTGCTGTGTCTTACAAAGTTAACATATAGCAGTAAGAAAACTTGAAAATAATTTTAAAAGTTATTTAGAAGCTTGCTAGCCACTGCACACAACAGCAGTGATGTGAAACTTTCGGAATCACTTTGCATTCAGGCATCTACACTCCTAATACCCTTCAGAAATAACAGAGCAAGGCACTGAAATGTGTGGTAATGGATATGCAATGAACTTAAATAGTACCAAATTCAAGGCTGTGCTGCCGAGACCAACACCAGAAGTCTCAAGCTCCTAAATTTGCAATTAATAATGAGGAATAGGATTCCTGAGTGCCAGCTGACCCATGATGTTTATAAGGAACCACTCATGTGATGCACACACAGAAAAACATATGTGCGACCCAGTGGTGCATTTCCAAAGGCAGCATATTTCCAGAAGAGACTGTGCACAGGCTGCCACTGCACGAGGTACTGGTGGGTCCCATCTGCAATGCTACTGTGGAATCTTTCCCAGGAGGTCCTGGGCTTTGCAGGAGCCACTCTGCCTCTCAGAGTCAGGCTTGCTTTTCCCCAAAAGGACCACAGGGTGTTAGTGGTTGAAAGGGATCACAGGATGTTAGGGGTTGGAAGGGACACAAAGAGACCACCAAGTCCAACCCCCCTACCAGAGCAGGATCATACTATCTAGCTCAAGTCACACAAGAATGCATCCATCTGGGCTTTGAAAGTCTCCAGAGAAGGAAACTCCACAATCTCTCTGGGGAGCCTGTGCCAGTGCTCTGTGACCCTTACAGTAAAGAAGTTTCCCCTTGTGTTGAGGTGGAATCTCCTGTGCTGCAGCTTATTTCCATTGCTCCTTGTCCTATCACAGAGAGCAAGTGAGCAGAGCCTGTTGTCATCCCCGGACACCCAGCCCTCAGATATTTATTAAATCCCCACTCTGTCTTCTCTTCTCCAGCCTAAAAAGCCCCAGGTGCCTCAGCCTCTCCTCATCAGGCAGTGCTCCAGTCCCCTAATCATCCTCGTAGCCCTCTGTTGGACTCTCTGGAGCAGATCCCTGTCCCTCTTGAACTGGGGAGCCCAAAACTGAATGCAGTACTGAAGATGGGGCCTCACTGGGGCAGAGCACAGAAAGGGAAAGGGATCAGTTAGTCTAGGTGTGATCAACCTCTTCTGCTCCCTTGGTGATGGTAGGAATTCCACCTCCCTGGGGCTCTCCATTGACCTTCATAGCTCCCTTGGGGCGATGATCTCCTGAGGTCACTTCCAACCCTCACCATTCTGGGATTCAGTCTGCAATGGGCATAACTCCAGTTATCCCCATTTGAGAAAGGTGAGGTAACCCTGCAGCAGGTAGAAGGAAAGACTCCCAGGATGACAAGGCAATGGAGAGTGTCTCTAGCAGGAGGCGAGGCACATGGCTTTCAAAGCCTCACATGAAGTGGGATAAAGTGGGTTAAGGGTATACAGATCTGCCCGTAAGGGCATTACGCACCAAGGACAAGAGAAAGCTGTGTAAGCCAAACGACAGCTAAGCTGGGAATAAAGTGGGCACAGGATGGCCATGAATTCATTTAGGGTGGAATGAAAGTAATGAGGTTAGGAGCAGCCTCCTTTCAGGAGAGCAAGGTGGGAGGGAAGAAGGTGAAACTGGCAATGCGACTGCTGCCTGTGAAAGATGACAGCTGGGCCGCTTTCATCCCTTCACCCATGGGAGGAGCGCTGCTGGGCAGCAGCTCAAGTGGAGGGCAGGAGGGCCCCACTAAAACCCCTAATTGGCTGGAACCTGTGAAAAGGAAGCAGGAGGCCATGGGGGCTCACGGCCTCTCCCTGTGCAGTGCTGGGCCACCTCTGCCAAGAAGGTCACTAGCTGCAGTGGTTATTTCAGTTCAGTCCACGAAAAAATCATCCTGGACAACAGTGCAATGATCTGATAAGGGCTTTGTTTAAACTGTAAAAAGGATTTTGTTATTGCAACCATACCCCTAAGATACTGATCCCAATTTATGGAAAACCACTGGTTTATTTACATTCTTCTAATCATACTGAGAACAAGCTGAGAGCTGCCATTCCTACTGCGGGACTGGAGGTTTGTTGGGTTTTTTTTGTTGTTGTTGTTTGCTTGTTTTTAGAAAGGACACATTTCTTTCATAATTGAGACCTCTCCTTTTGCACAAGCTGTGTTTTTCTCTCCAGCTCCTCCAGGCACTGTGCTGCAATCAATGAACTTCTCCAGTGGATACAGATCTGCTTTCTGCAAGCAGTTTACGTATGGTGGATCCCCACTATGCTGCTGTACAGCTCACATGGGCCATCACTGCAAATCAAATGCTCTTGTGTTTATGTATTCAAGTCAATCCTTCAAAACCAATCATGTTCTCTATAGCCAGATGTATTTGCTCTCACCTACACCTTGGCTACCACCCCTCCTCTCAATTACATTTAGCAACACAGCCAAGGAAATGAAAAAAGTAAAAAAATAAGGCTAAGGAGAAGAAAGGTATGATCTGTTCCACTCAAAACCAACCCTGTTTTGTTCCAGTCAAGGTCCAACACTCTGACTCTGCATCTATCCAACAGTTTTCCATACTACTCTGTTTTCCATTTTCATGCATCTGTTTTCCATGTGCTGCTTCTACTAAAGAAGCCAAAGTCAAAGCCAGAAGTCATCTTTAATGCTCAAATGCTTTTTTAGAGAGAGGAAGGAAATAATCTGCCTCGAATCCCACAAGGAAGGCATTCCTGTGGACCATGGTTTGCAGATGCTCTGCACACTCTCTTGCACTACTGCGAAATGGATCTAATAACCAAGGATGTTCTCTCAAGTCCTGTCTTGCTAACAGCTGAAAGAGAAAGAAGGCAAATGAAACTCAAATTTCTCTGTTCTTCCATAGCCCACACAGTAGACAAATGGTATGTGCAACCAGTTCCTAACTGCTCCAAGTTTCTTGAAATGTGTAAGTGTATATTTTTAGAATGCAGAGTCCTTAAAATCAATAACTGCAGAATGCACAGCCCTTAAAATCAGAAAGAAATAGAAAGGGAAAGAGGGAGGCAGGGAGGGAAGGAAGGAAGGAAGGAAGGAAGGAAGGANGGGAGGGAGGGAGGGAGGAAGGAAGGTGGTTTGAGGCTAATTGAAATATTTTAATGAAAGAAATTAGATCACTGGTTGTAAAAATAAAATAATGATGAAGTCTGTGTCATTCATTGGTTTGCTGAGAGGGATAAAACGCCAAAAAGTAAACAACTTGTCCCACTCTGTCTGTGATGCTGGATCTATTCACTTCTTCTACACTTCACTCTAATATTTCTCCTCTAATCTTGGCTAAGAGGAAACAATGTAGCTTTGCTGTTTGTTTTGTTTGTCTGTTTGGGAAAGCAGAGGGAGATAGAGAGGGTAGCTTCGAGCCCCTTCTGGGCAGTTTCCTTTGTACAGGAGGCATTTTGGATTTTTGTATTATTTCTAATTTGTGTATAGTTGTAAATACTTGTAAATATTTTGGGTATATATGCTTGTCAATTTTGCTTTGCTGTAAATAGAGCTTTATCTTACTTACAAGCCATCTGAGCCAGTCTGGTAAATTTCAATAGTGGGAGGGGGAAAGAAAGACAGTAGAAAATACTGGGTAATTGTAATACCAAATGACACTACCAGGTAGCTAACAACACACGTGGAACTATAGTGCTGGTATAGTAACACCCTCTCAAGGCACAAAGGATGCACTAATCTGCATCTCTATTCTCCATCAGGATGGTCAGGCCATTAGGAAAGCTTTGTAACCATGGTCCTCTTATGACTTTAAAGCATCTCCTGTTCTGGCGTGGATCCAGAAGCTATGGGATACATGCAGGATTCCCTCATGCCACCCCCAAAGTTTTGCCAGAGTTCCTGTAAGAACAGAGGAACCAAAGCCCTTGTGATTTGTGGCTAGGCTGATGTGAGTGCTTTCAGAAGAGCCTCAGGAGGCAAAGATTGCCTCTTCCATATGTTCATCCCTACTGATGTATCTCTATCTGCCCTGTAGAACATCCTTTGTCAAAAGCAGTGAAATACCTAAGAACTTCTAAGGAAGAATGCTCCTCCTGTTTGAGATGCAGTGTAAGATTTACAGAAGGATTGTTGTTATTTCAAAGTCTTGGATTTCTATGTATGAAACACATGTCCCTCTTGCTTCTTTCCCCTTTCATATTTTCTTTTCTTGAAACAACTACCATGATGTCCTAAATAGACCAAATTGTACAAGACTCTGCATATCTTACTGCTATGAAACATGATTTGTTTTTAAATCATAGCATAGAATAGATTAGGTTGGAAGGGACCTCAAAGATCATCTAGTTCCAACCCCCTGCCATAGGCAGGGACACCTCCCACCAGAACAGGTTGCTCAAGGCCCCATCCAACCTGGCCTTGAACACCTCCAGGGAGGGAGCATCCACAACCTCCCTGGGCAACCTGTTCCAGTGTCTCACCACCCTCACTGTAAAGAACTTCTTCCTAACATCCAAATCTCCTTAAATCTCCCCTCTGCCAGTTCAAACCCATTGCCCCTTGTCCTGTCATTACAAGACCTTGTAAATAGTCCCTTCCCAGCCTTCCTGCAGGCCTCCTTCATATATTGGAAGGCTACTATAAGAGTCTCCTCGAAGCCTTCTCTTCTGAAGAGCACCAACTTTCTCAGCCTGTCCTCATAGCATAGCTGCTCCAGCCCTCTGATCATCCTCACAGCCCTTCTCTGGACTTGCTCCAACAGCTCCATGTCCTTCTTGTGTTGGGGGCTCCAGAACTGCACACAGTACTCCAGATGGGGTCTGACAAGAGCAGAGTAAAGGGGTAGAATCCCCTCCCTTGCCCTGCTGCCCACACTGCTCTTGATGCAGCCCAGCACACAGTTGCTGTCTGGGCTGCATGCGCACACTGCAGGCTTATGTTGAGCTTTTCATGAACCCAGACCCCCAGGTCCTTTTCCTCAGGGCTGCTCTCCAGCCATTCACCACCCAGCCTGGATTTGTGCTTGGGATTGCATCGACTTTAAGGCTTCTTTATTCCTATTCGTTCACCAGCTCTAATCAGGTTCTGATATACCGCTAACATACTTACTAACCAAATCCATGATCAAATCTCATAAATTACACAGGTGGATTGCTCAATCAAGAGAGGAAGATTGTACCATGATTCCCTAGGTGTGGCACACACAGGTGCAGACTCTTTCGAAGCCTTGCTGAGCCGCTCAGAGCAGCCATTGGAAAGGCAGAAGTGGCCATGCCACTGACTCTCGGTGCTGCTCTTCAGTCTCCCAAACACAAGATCAATTCCCCATAGAAAGAGACAGAGATGAAGTTTGCTCTGTGGGGCAGCTCTGGTAACTAAGCTTTAGTAACTAAGACAACTGGAGACAGCCTCTCTGTGCACTTTGAGATTCAGTGGAAATAGGGCTAATTTAAAAAAGGCCATGTTTACACACAGCACAGAAGAAATATGTTGAGGAAGCAATTTCATTTTCAAGCTTGAATGGAAGCACTGCAATTAATGGAAAGTAAAAAAGATAAATAGAAAAAGTAGGCATTAAACACACACCCCCCGTATGCTTTTGAACAGCAATTAAAGGAAATGATTCAGTGCAGAGTGCCTGTTGAAAAGATTAAAGAAAATCATCACCTCTTTCTCAAGAAGAATTAGAGTTTGAAGGGAGGTTCCATGCTTGTATAACAATGGTTTGTTTACAGATATTCAATATTTATCTTACCAACATTCATATTAGCAGAAAGGCAAGCTAATGTTGCCATCATTACACACATCATTCTGTTTTATTTCATTTGACTTGTTGTTGTAAAATTTATGTTTGCACTGTTGCCAGCCAGCCTTGTTCAAGCCTCATCTACAATCCTTAAAGGTTCCAACTCGGGAAGCCACCTACTAACAAGAGACAATGGAAGGCATTAAGAGGCTGAGCATGAGCCATACAAATTCCTAGCTGATTACTCTCTTAGATGCATTTACCAAGCTTTCCTATTTTACTTTGCCAGCTCTTACTACACATTGCCAGCAGCTGTCACGAGTACGTAGTGTGACTGGCTCCAGCCAGGGAGCTTGCTCCCAAATTTGCTATCCTATCTGGCTGCAGCTGATGCTCACTCTTAATCCAGGATGACACACCAGCAACATTTTGATTTATCAAGTGGGTTACACTAAGCTTAAGGTACCAAGGCCAGGCAGCCCAAGAACACCACCATCAGTATCAAAGGAAGGCAACGGTGACTAAAGTTGATACATTTACTCATGTATAATGAAAACTGAAATAAGTAACAGCCTTAGCTTAGAACACCATGGTGAAAGACCAGACGTTGTTTTCCGTTTCATGTTGCCATCCACATTGTTAACATGCATAGCAGTGCTTTAACTTTCAAGGTCCACATCACAGGATCACACAATTTTAGGGTTCCAAAGGGACCCAAAGAGATCATATAGTCCAACCCCTCTGTGCCAGAGTAAGACCACACAATCTATCTTAGGCTGCAGAGGAATGTATCCAGACAGGCCTTGAAAGTCTCCACAACCAGTGGAGAAGTCTCCAGAAGGAGACTCCACAACCTCTCTGGGGAGCATTTGCTCTGTGACCCTTACAGTAAAGAAGTTCCTCCTTGTGTTGAGGTGGAACTTCTGGTGCTGCTGTAGGTCCTTGTCCTATCACAGGGAGCAAGTAAGCAGAGCCTGGCCCCCCACTCCTGACCCCCAGCCCTCAGATATTTACATTTATTAATTCCCCTCTCAGCCTTCTCCACACTAAGCAGCCCCAGGTCTCTCAGACTCTCCTCATCAGGCAGTGCTCCAGTCCCCTAATCATGCTCGCAGCCCTCTGTCGGACTCTCTCAAGCTGATCTCTGTCCCTCTTAAACATCCTCCTACTTAATTAACATATAAAAATATAAAGGCTGACATTTTAATATGGATTATATTAACAGGTGGGCTTGTAACTTCCAAGTACAGCAGGCTGCTGGGGAGCCCTCCTGTCTGAATGCTGCTGAAATTGTGTGCCATCAATGATTCCTGGACTTCACAGGGGAAAAAAGACACAACAAAGGTGGCCTGCAGCTGTGACAGCCCTGACAAGCATCTCTAGCATGTTCTGCTTATCCAAAAGCATGTTATTCCCATCTAAGTGTTGCCAACAGGAGTCCTCCACAATCAATCTCTGGAAAAGAAAACCCAGCCCAACAAGCAACGAGAGCTTCTCTGGGAGAGTCTGTATTGTTGTTGGCTTCCTCAGCCTTTAAGTCTCTCTTGGACTTCAAGACTCTGTCTACAGGTGTAGGAGATAAGAGTAAAAAAACTCGGTGTAAGACTTCATGGAAGTGGAAGGTGATTTTACTTTCTGAAACTCCAATACTTATTTTCCTTCCTGAGACCTTCACATGTAAGTACCAACATGCATGTGTCCAATCAACTAAACTGCCAGCTGCATGCACATGCCACAGAGGTATGCTGGCTGCCTAGTCCTCACAGCATTTCCTTAGGTTCTCAATGGGACAAAAAAACTGATTTGGGACTCACCTTCCATACCATGTAGGAGTGAAAATTGTTTAGAAACTTCTGCCTAATTATTTTGTTTTACTCTTCTAAGAAGCCTTAGATGAAAATTCCTGAATCTCAGAGTTCTTTTGTTTCTTCATCTGGGCACCTTACGGCTCCAGCCTTGTTCTTCACTTTATCTTGTCTTTGGGTAAAGATTTTCTCCCTCTTCTTGCCATTTGGTTCCTTGATACAACTCATACAAAGAGTGCTGCATAGCAAAACATGCTGCTGCTTTAAGCTTTGTCCTGCTGTTTCTTGCAAAGGCCTCACACATAGACATTTCCATCCATACTTATACCAATCTTGGTATTTCAGTTACAAATTTCTACACTCCAAAGACTTGCTGCCATTTCGCAGTGAGTTGTGCTGCAGCTGCAGTTATGCCTTCATTATCAGCGGAAACATGCCACGTCAAGGAACATGAACATTTAGAAATTAATAAGAATTAATCTTTTTTGTTTATGCCAAAATGTTCAGACATTCAAAAAGATATTTCAGATACACCATGAATTAAGTACAGAAGGGATGAGACTCACTGACCTGTAGGTTACTCAAGCACTAAGCAGAACATGAATGAAACATCAAATATATGCCTTGGGGGTTGGACTAGATGACCTTTGGAGGTCACTTCCAACTCAGACCACTCTATGATTCTATGATGCTAATTAGAAAAAAAAAAATTAAAAATTATCACACTGTAATATGGCATGAAGGAAAAAAAAGGAGTTCTTTTCAGAGTCCAAATCACTTGCTACTAACCTCTTCCACCATTAAAACATCCCAATAGACACAGCAACAAGATTTGTCTCTCGGGCCATAAGGTTCCTAGACCCAAGGTTCCAGGTTCCCAGTTTTATCAAACTAGAGAAATTACAGGAGAAACAAACAACTATTTCCGTGTCCTAGACATTGAAAAGGGACTTGATGCATCCCTTCCAAGAGCACTGTGGTATTATTTAGTAGCCAGCAACAGAACATGGATGACTGGAAGCTCAGGATTCCCTCTCTGACTTGGGGAGGGGAACACACCCTGGTTGTAAGCGAAGCATAACTCAGGCTTATTTACATGTTAAGATGCATGCTGCTCATAAAGGCAAAAAGCTATGGCTGGATGCTATAAACAAATGGATAAATGAGTGTCCAGATAAGAACACAATCAGAATAATGCTCTACATTGCATAAATGATGCCACTGCAAGATGAAGCCGCCTACAAAACAAAGCTTAGCCAAGAGCATGCCCCAAAAGATGTGTTCTGTTTGGTCCAAGAATTTGGTTTTTTGACTGAGTGCAAGAGTCACAGACTCACAGAATCATAGAATTACACACAGAGTCATACACAAACATCCAGGTTGGAAGAGACCCTCAGGATCACTAAGCCCAACCTATAACCCTACTCCACAAGATTCACCTTAAGCCATATCCCTAAGCACCACATCCAAACGACCCTTAACACATCCAGGGTTGGTGACTCAACCACCTCCCTGAGCAGCTCATTCCAGTGCCTGACCACTCTCTCTGTGAAAAACTTTTTCCTAATCTCCAATCTAAACCTACCCAGTCTCAGCTTGAGGCCATAATCATAGAATCATAGAATGTTAGGGGTTGGAAGGGACCTCCAGAGATCATCAGGTCCAACTGCCCTGCCAAAGCACCTAGGACAGGCCACACAGGAACACATCCAGGTTGGCTTTGAAAGTCTCCAGGGACAGAAACTCCACAACCTCTCAGGGCAGTCTTTTCCAGTGTGCTGTCACCCTCGTGAAAAAGAAGTCTCTGTTCATGTTGAGGTGGAACACCCTGTGTTCCAGCTTATAACCCTAACCCTCTGCAAAACTGGAGAGAGTCCTAACTCATGGGAGCCAGAAAAGCAGGCACCACACAATACTTGTCCCATTGCTGCACACAGGGCAGCACTGGGAAGCTCAATGTGCTAGCACCTCAATCCATGACAGCATTTCCTTGGTCCTCAGTGGGAAAAACACATAGGCGTATCCTAGGCAAGGCTGAAAACAAACCTGAAGGAAGCCTGGTAAGGTAGGAATAGTTATATTTGGTCTGCTTTTGTTACCTGCTCACTGGGTACACCATACACACAATAAAAGGATGTAGAGCTCTCAGAAGTTAATTTTCTTTTCATTAAAACTCCCCATGCAGACTGGGAATGTTCCAGGTATGTTGCCCCCATTATACATCAAATATTATTGCCAGCACAATTCAAGGCTTGGCTCTAAAATATTTAACAAGTGGGAGAAGTTTCTCCTCAAGTATTTTGTGCTGCAGTTGAGAGAGCACAGCGGAACACCCTGTTACTGAAGATAAATAAAGGAATACAGGAAAACATAAATAGGGAAAAATGTATAAATGAGTGCAAGCAAAGCAAGTCTTCAAAAGCAAATGTGTTCTCCTGAAGAAAATTAGCTGAAGTTTGTTATCTGGCAGGAGCAGTTGTGCTATATATCTTCACTTGCTAAGGGAAAATGTCGAAGTAACTGTTTTAAGGAGGCTCTGCCATCTTTCTCACATGCTTTTTCATCTTTGCATTCTATGTTGCTCCATCATCATGGTTTATATTCCTCACAGATGTCTGGTTCAAGACATGCCTGCCAGGTACTTGGTCTCTACAGCCCAGAGGTAGGTTTGCTCTCTTCTAAATGCCAGTCCAATTCAAAGGGAAGCCAACAAAAACCACGGGGAAGCTGCCAAATGTTTGAGTGTTTCTAGATCTCACCCCCTCCATGGAGGGGCATTCAAAAGCCACTCATGAACTGCTGGGTACAGAAAGGCAGAACAGAATGGCTCTGCTCCACTACACTCTACTACTTAATTTGTTAGGTTGCATACAGAATACTTAAAGAGTATCCTTCGAAGCATTGCAATGTCTAAATGATAATGAAAAGTAGTCCTTTCTACATACTGTTCTCTCTCTCCCAACAGGCCTCTTCAAATACAGCCAAAATCTCCTTTGTGCTAACCTAACAACATAAACTGAACTTACTTTGATCAAATTAGTTGGTAAACTCAGATCTTTCAGTGCCTCAGAAACACATTTACACATGTATTGAAGATGGGTTGAAGAAAACAGTTTCTCATTCAAATGGGTATTTTAATATCAACACAAATAAATACAGCCCTGCTGCACCATTACAGGAACTGGGCTGTGTAAGGAAGCAAATAAAAGAAGAAATTAAAGGTATTAGAGAACAGTGATATTGTTTTCACTGTCCAAGCTGATAAAGTGCCAACAGAAAATGAAAACCAAGCTCAAACGGTTGAAAAAAAATAAATTCTTGTAGCATCTATGATCAGAGTATGAGCCATCATCTCCTGCTTTTGGACTAGCTGCCACCTGGCAGCAAGCCATCTGTAAGGTGTTACCTACACTGTTATTTCTTAACTCCTTCTTACAAGGAAAGACTGAGGGAGCTGGAGTCCTTTAGCTTGAAGAAGAGGAGACCGAAAGGTGACCTCATTCATGTTTATAAAGATGTGAAGGGTGAGTGCCAAGAGTTTGGAGCCAGGCTCTGCTCGGAGATGCCCAATGATGGGACAAAGGGAAATGAGTGGAAGTTGATTGAGGCATAGGAAGTTCCATGTAAACATGAGAAAGTTTTTTACTGTGAGGGTGACAGAACACTGCCAAGGGGGGTTGTGGAGTCTCTCTCTGAAAATATTCAAGATCTGCCTGGATGTGTTTCTGTGTGATCTGGTATAGGTGATCCTGCTCTGGCAGAGGGGTTGGATTAGATGATCTTCTGAGGTCCCTTCCAGCCCCTGACCTTCTGCAATTCTGTGATAATGTCCCATTAAAATGCAACAATATTACGAAAATGTTCCTTTCAAAACTAAGAACCAGCAGTAATATTCAAATCAAGATCACCAGTGTACGTCTTCAGTGACACTGCCTGCATTAGTCCTGCTAAATGAAGCACAGAAAATTGTTATATTAATTTAAACAGATCATAGATTTACAGAATGTGACTTTGGAAATGTGCCCTATTTTCTCAGAATGGTTTAGGTTGAAAGGGACCTTAGAGATCACCTACTCCAACCTCTGCCTTTTAACTAGACTTGGCTGCTCAAGCCCTCATCCAACCTGGCCGTGAACACCCCTAGGGAGAAGGCATCCACAGCCTCTCTTGGCAACCTATTCCAGAGTCTCACCACCCTCGTACTGAAGAACTTCTCCCTAAGATCCAATCTAAACCGACTCTCCCTCAGCTTAAAACTATTACCTCTTGTCCTGTCTCTAGACACCCTCGTGAAAAGTCCCTCTCCAGCCTTCCTGCAGGATCCCTTCAGGTATTGGAAGGCAGTTATAAAGTCCTCTTTTTAACATAACAGTGTTGTGGGCTTTTTTTCTTGCACACCTCACTTGCTTTTATCAAATTAAGGCACAGAATTAAGTAGGAAGTGGGACAAAGCCATGCAGCATGGCATACTGAAGCTTAGTTAATGCAAATTAACCCAAATAACTCTTTTCTGAAAAGCTGACTCACTTTTTTACACAACACATATACCACTGGAACCATCCCTTCTGTAAACCTGCTGACATAACACCACACAGACCAAAAAGGCTGCAAAAGAAACAGGTAAAGTTGCTGGCAGCACAGTGGAAGCTGCATCAGCCTTTGCTGATTGCAGTTATTAAGGAAATTCTGAAAGGATGGGAGCTGACTTATTTTCATGAGCATCACAAAAAAAATGGGACTGTCCTAAGGGAAGTTTACTGGTGCTAGAACTGGCCAGCACTGTCACACAGAGGAATACTGTCAATAGAGGACACTGGAGGAAACAGAAGGGTTTCACAGCAAAACAATAACAACACAATTAACTGACTAATGTCCATAGGAATACAGATAGTTGCCAAACAAAGGTCACAGTCATCAGGAATCAGTGATGAGAAGATAGACCTATACCAGCTGCTCAGAAAGTATTAGCTACCAGTGCAACACAGGTGTGGAAAATGAGGTGTTACCATAAGGCACACGCTAAACATGGGTGCTACACAGCAAAGCACTCACTGATCAAATCTCCTCAGGAGCAGAGTATGCTTCTGGCTCTCCACATTCAACTATGACACAGAGGAAGATCTAGAGAAGAAATGCTCAGCTTTCCCACCTCTGATCAGACTACTGTATCAGAAAACACAGAGAATGTGGCTTGCTCTGCTGAATGCATCAATACCTGAGAACAAGTCCGACTGTGCTTGATCTCACCTGGCTTCCCTTGTATATTCCCAAGCTTCCCTTGTATATTCCCAGGCCAAGTGTAAGGTCCTG
>VWYK01082063.1:11444-24153 GCA_013399775.1 Semnornis frantzii | reverse complement strand
CATGAAACTTCCTATACCTCAACTCCCACCCATTGCCCCTTGTCCTGGCCCTGGGCACCACACAGCAGAGCCTGGCTCCAGCCTCACCCTGCACTCACCTTTACATCTTCATAACCATTAATGAGGTCAGCCCTCAGGCTCCTCCTCTCCAAGCAGCACAACCCCAGCTCCCTCAATCTCTCCTTGTAAGAGAGACGTTCCACTCCCTTCATCATCTTTGTGGCTCTGTGCTGCACTCTTAAGCAGTTCTATGTCCTTCTTGAACTGGGGCACCCAGAACTGGACAGAGTACTCCAGATGCTTCCTCACCAGAGCAGAGTACAGAGGGAGGAGAACCTCTCTCAACCTACTAGCCACAGCCCTTCACATTTCAAGAAAATCGTATGCTGGAAAAATTGAGATCTAAGCTAAATAAAGTGGCATGTATCACAAAGGAAGATACTGTTCATAGAACAGTTACAGAATAATTTTGCTTGGAGGAGACCTTCGAGATTATCAAGTCCAACTGTTAACCCAGCACTGCCAGATCACCACTAAACCAAGTTCCTAACCACTGTATCTGCCCATCTTTTAAATACCTCCAGGGATGCTGACTCCACTACTTCCCTGCGCAGCCTGTTCTAATGCCTGACAAACCTTTATTTGAAGATGTTTTTTCCTAATATCCAACCTAAATCTCACCTGACACAACTCTTTGTCCTTTTGCTTTTTTGCTCAGGACAGGAGGCTGACTCTTGCCTCACTACAACCTCCTTTTCAGGCAGTTGTAGAAAGCTATAATGCAGGATGTACACTGTATTCTTGTTGAAATGTTCACTGTAGCTTATCCTTCCACTTCAATAAAAGGGCTACTAAAAAACAGCAAAACTGGAGTTCTTTCATCAGCTGCTGTCCTACCTAACAGTGAAATTGTAAGTTGGCAGAAGAGCAAGCACTGGTGATGCCAGGATGAGTTATTCAACTTGGCAGCAGAATTTAAGCAACCAAGTGAAGTGCTGAAGACTTGATCTTCACATATACCCTAGAAATATAAAAGTGAAACAAACCTTAATAATCCCTTGCTGAGAATCCCAAACTGAAGCAAAAAATTGCAAAAGCCAATAATGCAGAGTTAGCATGCGGCATTTGTTTCACCCTTCTTTGTGTCCTAATATTTTATTGCTTCCAAAGATGCAAGCAAAGCTAAAAGGACAAACCAAAGATCTCGTTTAGTTTAAATCAGTGTTCTGTCGTTAACAGATAAAACATACTTATTTCTTTCTGGAGTTATTTAATACCTTTCCTTTCTTCCTGATGTGCACAAAGGACAATAAGAAAACACTCATGATTTACCAAATACAACCAAAATTGGAAACAGAAAAAAAACCCAACCTTTTAAAAACAAAGATTTTAAATATAGTAGCTCGAGAGAGACTCAGAAGCAACTGTTCTCTTAATCTGTTTTCTAGGAAGAAATTCAAATGCTGAGTTTTTTGAAATCTTGGGTTGTACAGTCCTTCCCTCTGTTGGAGGAAATTTCTTGGTGTTCCTTGTTTCAAAACAAGCAATGAAATATGTGAATCTCAATTCCAGAAATTCTTCCAGTATTAATTCTATCCAGTATTATCCTTGTCTTGTTCTATTTCTTCACAAGTAGATGCTATTTGAAAAGACAAAATCAGCATCACCTCAATGGGTTTTTGAACTTATGAGCACTGTATCACATTACCATGACCTACCATAGGTTTTGTTATGTTTTTGCTACCTTATATGACCAAAATAATAACGTGGAAACTTGTGATGAAAGCCAAGTACTGGTACCATCCGAAGTAAGGAGCTGAAGCACTGATGGATGACTCCATATTACCTGGCACACTGCTTTCAGATCTGTTGACGAACCATAGAGTTTGTTGCTATGCTTTAATTTTCTGGCTCATCAATAGCATTAATAATAATAATAGGATTAGCAATTCCTAAGTGTTCATAGTTCTTCATCTGCTTGTCCAAGATGTCGTTTGCTTGAGCAGATGATGTTTCAAGACTTGTAATTTAGATCCTTTTACCATGACTTGTTCATTAAAGCTTTCCGACAACATCAGACTGGGCACAGGGGCCATCAACTTGCTGTCACCATGATACCAACCATTAGTGTAACAGTACAGTAAGATTAACTGGTTGGAGAGAGTGCTATCCCTTCTATTTCCTCTGCCTGTTTACTTTTCTCACAATGTGTGATGTATAGACATGTTGGGAGCAAACGAGGAAACATCAAGGGAAAATAAGAGCACGGTTTATAAGTAGGAGCATGTGCAAACATTTATTATGTGCCCAGGTAGCCAACAAGGTTAATGGCCTCTTGGCCTTTATTAAGAACAGTGTGTCCAGCGGGAGTAGGGAAGTGATTGTGTCCCTGTACTTGTCACTGCTGAGGCCACAGTTTGAGTACTGTGTTCAGTTCTGGGCAGCAAGGTATAAGAAAGACATTGAGATCCTGGAGAGTGTCCAGAGAAGAGCGGCAAGGCTGGTGAGGGGTTTGGAGGGCAGGGCATACAAGGAGAGGCTGAGAGAACTGTTTAGCCTGGAGAAGAGAAGGCTAAGGGCATGGATCTTACTGCTCTCCAAGGGGTTCATCGTGAGACTGGTGTTGGTCCCTTTGCCCAAGTAACTAGTGATAGGAAATGGACTTGAGTTATGCCAGGGGAAATTTAGATTGGATATTAGGAAAAAAATTCTTTACTGAAAGAAAGTGATGAGGCATTGGAATGGTGCCTGGGGAGGTGATGGTGTTACTGTCCCTGGGAGTGCTGTCCCCAGAGCATGTAGATCCGGCTCTTCAGGATATTGTTTAGTGGTCATGGTAGTTGAGTTACAGTTGAACTCAATCTTAAAGGTCTTTTCCAACCCTAATGATTCTGTAGTTCTATTCTATGATTATTTATCCTTCAAATGGATCTCTCATCTCTCCTCTTTCTGTTCTAAATTTTATGCTATTAAAAATTACATAAACCTGTTGTTTGGGTAGATTCTCACCATAACTTAAACCATTAATAAATTAATTCAAAATATTCCTTCTTAAATCTAGCCATTTACTGAACAAATAGACAAATGTTCTTATGGGAAAGGGGTAGCAGGCAGATAAGTTTGGTATGCACACAACTTCCAGTGATGTCCTTTAAAGTAAAGGCGTAAGAGCAGCTGCTGTGCAGGCGGTGCACGTTGCCAGTGGAATTTATTTCTGACTGTGTACTCTTCAACTCCAAATGCTCTGTCTTGAACAATTGCAGTGTGTAAAAATAAAAAGTGGAAGGGGGAATTATGAAGAGAAGTAGGATAAACATAAATAGTTTTTAGTCATGATCACGGAAGTATTTGAATCTAAATTTTAGGAACTGAGAAGTTAGCAAATTACAGATTTCTAGTTGTTAATGTGGTGGTTTTCAGACAGCTTAAATTTGGAGTAGATATGGATGCAGATTGCAGCAGCTTTTGGTGGCACAGAGGCTTGAATACACTTTGCAAGTATATTTTGTAAGCGTATTTATTTGACAAGTACATAGTTTTTACTTGTGTGAAGTATGGATACAAAAAATAACAGCATCAACCTGTTTGTAAAGGAATTATTTCACAAACAGATGTGCTCCTTCCCTGGATTTAATATTTTACATGGATTGAAAACAGTCAGAATTTCAAAATATGAGTAGTTTGTGAATGTGTAGAAATTCTGAGTATTGGCTTTTCCAGAATAGCATGTAAATATTTTTTTTTCCCAAATTGGAGGTGCCAACCAGGATTTAAAAAAAAAAAAACCACCCCACAAACAAAAAAAACCCCAACAACAACAAAAAAAAAAAAAAACCCCAAAAATTCTTAGGTGATGATGGTGCTATGGTTTTTTGGGTTTTTTTGTTCATTTGTTTGTGGGGGGAGGTTTTGTTGTTGTTTGATTGATTTTTTTTTTACCCCCTAATCAGTGCATATTAAAGCATACTGTGTATGTTCTGCAAGTGTATCATAGCCTACCTAGGAAGATGACTTTCTCTCTTTCTGATAGCTGTTGTCAGTATTTTTTTATACTGATGAAACTTTCCATAGTCTTGGCAGCAACTACAGAGAGAGGAAGTGCATTAATTCATCTGGTTGGGGTCGGTGTTGGAAGAAGAGTGTTTCATGCTGTGCAATAATGAGATCTTTCTCCCTTCAGCTAGCAGGCAGGAGGTTTTGGATAAGTTGGTGTTCTCAAAAAAAATATTCTTCTCAATTGTGTTCAAGAAGATAGATCTAGTAGCTCATCTGCTCATCAGGAATTCTGAAAGCACATCCATACCTGATAATGCACTTTCTGTATCTTTTGCAAGCTGTTCCAGCTAGTAAGTCCAAATTCATTTGAGACCTGCTTTTGATCTGGTCAGATGCCTCTCCATGCCTCCCTAGAGTTCTATAGGCGATGAGAAGGATGACAGTGAGAACATGTTAGACACATGCCATGGGTATTTTCCAAGGCTTTTTCCCTCCCCTCTGAGGGACTGGAAAGTCTTAAATTTACAGAGTGTGCTCTTTCTTTCATTTTCAGGCCAGAGCCTCAGCAGAAAGCTCCCTCTGCACCTCCACCTCCACCCCCGCCCCCACCGCCACCCCTGCCAGAAGCCACTCCACCAGAGCCGGAGGAGGAGATTTTAGGGTCTGACGATGAGGAGCAAGAGGATCCTGCAGATTACTGTAAAGGTGTGTGCAATTCGTCAGTGTCTGTGAGGGTAAACGTTGTCTTGCAAGTCTTAATTCTGATGCTTGGGAGATTTCTAGAGATCTGACTTTAAATTACGGAATTTGTTGATAAAACTGCTGCTCGTTCTGGCTACAGATGCACAACTGTCTTCAATTCTTTTTCCCTTAGCCAGTGTTCACTTCTTAATAAATACATTTTATGTATTTTTGCAATAAATATACAAGTATTACATCCCTTTTCTCTTCCTGATGTCCTAGCTAGAATAGAGAAGAAACGTTTATTGAATGATGTTAATTAAAACCCAAACCAAGCCAAACAATCCCTCCCACACTCTGAAAGGTTATAAAATACCTTTGTGCCTTTAACAACTATATTTATTTGTAAATCTATTATGTTTTTTCCCTTCTCTTCCATCACCCAGTCCAAGATCTTACATTTTTTTCACGCTGTCTTTAACAAAGAGCCCTCAGACTTGCCTGAAGCTCTCCACATCTTCATTTAGCTCTTTATTTGCTTAAATTTTGTGTTTTATTAAATGCATGCAAACGTGTGACTGCAGTGCAACAGTGCCTAAATTTACTTCAGTGTCACCATTAAATTTTCAAGTGTGTTCCCATTAGGGAGAAGTGTGTACTGTTCTTACATGAAAAATCATAAACAGCAGGTCTATTAATTATGGTATTAGATTTGAAGGATATTAATTTAATTTAAGAAACATCAACTTTTCATCACTCCAGATTGTTGCTGAACAGCCGAAAAGCACTGTTGGCACATTGGTTGTATCTCACATTCTGTATTCCTCGTATTGATACACTTTTTGTGTCATGCATGATACTACCTTTTCATCAGAAGTTCCTATGTAAGTTGATTTGGATTTTCAGATTTAACAATTGGGAATATTTCATTGTGGTGTAAGAAGTTTTATTAACACATGGTATTTCAAAGATTTATTTATTCCAAATAGCAATAGTTAAAAGGGAACAGTAAACTCAAACTGAATGTTGAGTTTTGCATCAGGAAAAGAAAAATATTTGTGAGATAAGTGTTCCAAGGCCTCCACTGAATTCTCCCTGAGGTCAAGGCTGTGTTTAATTTCAAATAATCCACTGTTGTCCGTGTTCATTATCTCTTGCCAAAATGTCACCATCTTGTGGATGCTAGAACACAAACCAAATGAAAACTAGTCTGACATTTACCTACTTAACCAGAGTCTCTGTGACTACAACAGGTCAGTAGTGAGATCTGTATGCTTTTAAAATCAGCTACATGTTAAACTAAGAATACTCGAGTACTGCCTAAAAAATGAAATCAGCTACATGTTAAACTAAGAATACTTGAGTATTGCCTGAAAAATTAGAAGAAACTACTGTATACTTCAAGGTTCTTCTGAGTTGAAGCTCTGAATTGATGGAAGTATGGTGAAGACAATTCAAGTTTTGGTTCATTTGGATGTCATAATCATAGAGTCATAGAATGGTTGGAAGGGACCTCAAAGGTCATCCAGACCCAAACCCCCACTGCCATAGCCAGGGACACCTCCCACTAGAACAGGTCGTTCAAGGTCTCATCCGGCCTGGCCTTGAACACCTCCAGGGAGGAAGCAACCACAATCTCCCTGTGCAACCTGTTCCAGTGTTTCACTACCCTCACTGTAAAGAACTTCTTCCTAACATCTAGTTTAAATCTAGTTTAAATGGTCATGATTTGTTTCTGTGAGATCAGTGTTTTTTGCTGCTCCAGTAGATGGTTTCTCTTGTTTTCTGATTGTGATTTCACATAAGACTGACCAACACAACTCCTTGAGGTCTACTGGGAAGAATCAACTTAAGAATCTGAATCAGATGGCTGTATTGGATGCTTTGGGGCCATACAGGCTTCCACTTTATTTTATATGGAGTATGGGGAATGAATAAGTTACTTGGTAAAGAATTCTGGACATGGCTGTTAGACACCTTATTTCCATTCGTTGGAGAGGTTGCTTTATCAGTTTTGAAGATGCTCGTCTGGTTTGGGTAACCTTACTTGTGTTTACAGAGTGGAAGGTAGATATTTGTAAATCATCATTTATTATGGAAGTCTTTCTTCCTAACTTTATCTCCAAAATGACAGTCTCCTAGGATTCTTGGGTGAGGTACAGGTTTATGCTCATCTACAGTCTGGAATCTCACAGGAGGACAGTTTTGATGAGGGAATATATAATTTTATTTTTTTTTTAATGTATTCAGCATTTCACCTGTTCGTTGGTAAATTCCCATTGCCAGAGTGATTTTGTTGCTAATTCTATTTTTAAGGATATTTTGCTATGTGCTAGGCTCACACCTCCACTGGATTACATACTGGCTAGTAACGAGTCATAATAGTATTTTTAATTAGAAGGTTGGATTAGTTTGAATTAGCACCTCATATAAAAGAGAAAACTAGCAGCTATTGATGTAATGCAGACTAACCTCTGTTCCCTGGCAGCTTCCTCCAGGGCCTGTTTAAATCTGTGGAACAATTTCTTTTGGTGTCACTGAACTTAACATTAAATGTTTTTTAAATCTTTATTTGCTGAAGGAGTGGCAATATCTAAAGTCCAACTACATAATTTTTGAAAGGGTGCTGGTCTTCATGGATGTAATTTAAATTCTTTCCTTCTCTGATCATCTTCTTTGCCCCCTGGAGATGTCTCCCATTCATCCAACTCACAAAGGGAGTAATTCCCTATACAAACACAGAACTAGATAGCCACAATTAATGAATACATTGAGGAGCCTTTTAGGAATAATGATCTCATTTTTCTGACCCTCTTTCTTGAGTGCATGTAGCTAGCTAGCTGGCTGTGAGAGAGAGACTTTTTTTTTTTTTCCCTGTGTGCTGCAGTGAATAGCACAGAAGGGTTTTTTCTGGTATGTTATCAGCGGCTCCACTTACACATAGAGAATTCTCAAATACCAGTGTTGTTTTTCCAAAAGTCCATAATTTTTCCGCAACCTCTTAATTTTGCATAGATGCTTTCTTGTTGCCATGATTTAGAAGACTTTGTGTCATGTTGTGGATCAGGAGAGGAAAAATTGGCTTGTGAAGTACATCTTCTCAGAGAATATGCTGCTGCCGTTGGTATGTGTGGCATATGCTGGTGTATTGCTATAATTAGTTGTGACAGGGCCATAGGGACCAAAATAATGTGGCTTTTCCATGTATAGTATTGGTATTCTTGCAATACAAAGACTTTACTAAACTAACTTAATCAACCCCCAATTAATTAATTTTACTTTGGTGTCTTTGATTTCCTCTGTAGAGTGTTCCTTCTCCTATGAGTGATGGGAAGACCTCTTCAAGTTTTGGATTATTTTTGACCCATTGAAGCACAAGCATGCCACAGGCTAGCTACAGCCAGGCAGACTTTATAAGGCAGTTCTTTACCTAAACTATTTTTTCGGAAACATGGTTACCTGTATTTAAATTCTTCTTTGAGTGGTGTGCCTTTAAGATGTTGAAAAAGCAAATCTTTGTTTAGTGGGGGGGGAAGTTACTTCTGGGTGTTATTTTAGATATTCCAAGTCCCACTTATGCACTTTCAGCAGTGGAAAAGGCTGCATGAATTCTGACTGTTTTCGTATACATATGAAGCCACAATACTCTTAAGGAATGATTTTAAAGGATTAACTAACTTGGAAAAATGATAAAAACATTCCAGAAGTATTTGTATTGTTGAATTTTTAAAATGTTTGTAAACCACAGAGAAATGTGAAAACTTTGTTAAATGCTTTTTAGTTTTTTTTAATTCTATCTGTTTGCAAAGGAATAATGATTATACAGAGAACAGCTTCTTTTGTTTCCATGCAATGATACATGTGGGACAAAACTCAAATTGGGAGAAGTGATGGTGAATTATGTGAATTTTCTTTTTTACCTAGTTCTTGCTGTCAGGTCATCAGACTTGAATCATTTCACAAATGCAAGCCTTCTCAGTAACAAAAAGGAAGAATTGCTGAATGTTCTCTTAACCTTCCACTCACACCTATCACTTCATCTTACCAAAGAGCAATTTTTATTGTTGTTCTAAACCAGTCAATAGCTGTGTTAAAATATTACTGCATTTATTCAGATTTTAAAATATTTCTATTGGCTATAACTGCAAGTATGATTAAATAGACAAACTAAAATTTTGGTTTGTTTTTAATGTTTCTGTCAGTAGCCTATGAGGACAGGCTGTGAGGGTTGGGGCTCTTCAGCCTGGAGAAGAGAAGGCTTTGAGGAGACCTTGTAGTGACCTTCCAGCACCTGAAGGGGGCNTGTTCTAGTGGGAGGTGTCCCTGCTTATGGTGGGAAGTTGGAACCAGATGATCTTTGAGGTCCCTTCCAACCTAAACCATTCTATGATTTGCATATGCAATAGACTTGAGCTTCATAATGTGGCTGATACAATTTCTTTTTGTAAATGAAGTGGACAGCAAATTAATTACTGCTTACTCTCATTAAGTCTGCATGCCCCTTCCTTTGCTGGAGTGTAAATCCAGTCAAGCATTCCAGAAGTGATCTGTTTTTCCATTGGAAGGTAAGGGGTTCCCATTTGGCAGTGCTGTGCACTGTTACTGAGACTGTCACAGTTGGGAAGCGGAAATGAAGGTGTCTTTTCAGGTTGCTTGGTGAGTTGTCCTGGCAGGTTTTCATAAAGTTTTCCTTCACAGTGTTGGTGGAGAGGGAATTTTTAGAGGGGAAATTCTGGGGCTTAGTCTTAGGTTGGGTCTGTATGTCTTGGTCCTCTTGTAATCATAGATTCATAGAATGTTTGAGTTGGAAGAAACCTTTCAGGTCTTTTAGTCCAACCTCCCAGCAGTGATCGGGGACATCTTTAACTAGATCAGACTATTCAGAACTTTGTCCAGCCTGACCTTGAATGTTTCCAGGGATGGTGCTTATATCTGCTATCTGGGCAACCTGATCCAGTGTTTCAACACCCTCTGTAAAATACATCCTTATCTTGTCTAAATCTAACCTCTTTCCATTTAAAACCATTACCCTTTGTCCTGTCACAACAGGCCATGCTTAAGTATTGAAGGGCTGCATTGAGGTCTCCTAGCAGCCTTCTCTTTTCCAGGCTGAACAACTCCAGCTATTGCAACCTTTACACAAGAGGTGTTCCAGCCCTCTAATACCCTACACTGCTGAGACTTTCGTTTTCCTTTTCTCTTTTTTAACTGAAAATGGTGTCTGCATACCTAATTTGTGAAGTGAAATACTGTGCATGATGGTAAGTAGACCCTTCTCACTAGTGAAAGGTTTAAAGATTGTTCTCACATCTTGGTGGTCTTACGTTTGTTCAGAATTTTCATGGAGAAGATGAAGCTTCAGCATCTTAACTGCTAGGCTGGGGATGCTGAGACTGTGCTCTTCGAGTCTGTCCATACTACCTATGCACATCAGACTCTCTTCTGTGCCTGCTAAACATGCTCTGTCAGCCCTCTGTGGTGGTATAAATGGGGAGGCAGGTGGGGAGGGATGTGTGTGAAGTCAGCACTGTATATAGCAAAGACTTTGGCCACCCGTCTGAATGTGTTGCTGTCACTTGGGTCAGATTTGCTGAGACAAATTCTTGAGAGTGCTGCTTCCCTGGTGCTCTGGCTTGAGCTATTTGAGTCCCTGCCAATGGTGGTATGTGTGGGAGCCTGCGCAGCTGCAGGCGTGACGAGTGGGTCAGCCTTTGGTGGGGTATCTGCTGTCTGCTGCTCTTGAAGTTATACCTTAATGTAAACATATCAAAACTTACATTACCTGAAGTGACATATGGTTTAAGCTTTATTATCAATCTGTTGAATGTGTAATCTTCATAGTCCCATTTTACAGCTCTGCCAAATCTATTAAAACTGCTCTGGAAACATTTGAGAAAAGTTTACAAATCAACTCTTGAACTTCTGTTAAGGCACAAAATGGTACTGGCCAAGAAGGGATATAAATATATCCAGATTTGATGTAATTGTTCAACAGATAAAAAGGAGATAAGAGAGAAGTTCCTGTTTTAAATCCAAGGGCTCAAGCGATAAGTTCACATTTTTGTCTTAATTGGGCACCAGTTCTAATAAGATTTTCAGGGGATTTCAGAAGAAATATAGCAATTGAAAGTAGCCTGGGGTTTTCCTACTTTTAATAATAGTCAGTAACTTAGGATCCTGCCAGACAGTTGGATGTGACATGTTAAAAGACCAGAAAGAGGTGATAAAATCAGTCCTTGACGGCTGCTCTGTCTGCTGCTGCTGGTTTCATGGAAGGTTGTGTAGTGCAGCTTTATTATGTGTTTTCAATTTAGGCAAAATCGTGGATGTTATTACTGGCGTGTTAAGGTCACAGTTTTCCATGTGTTTGACTAGGAGGAAGAATACCTCTTAAAATATGAAGGAAATTAAAAGCTTTGTTGCACTTCCTCAGACTACCTGGAAAGCTGAGCTCTAACTTGCTGTGTCCTGTTGACCTTTCTGCCTAACAGGACCTGTGTAGTGGTTTAAGTTAGCACCCCAGACTTCGGTAATTAAAAAGCAGTTCAGATAAAGCTCGTGGTTGCTTGCTCTCTCTCCTTCTTTGCTGCAAAAATCTCAGACATGAGAAAAATGCATTACTGCTGTGGGCAGGGACCGAAGAGAAGAGCATCAGTAAAGTCTTCATTGTTCTTAACATTTTCTCAGGAAGTGTTTTATTGCTCCCTTTATTAGTAGAAAGCAAGTGGGAATTAAAACAATCTCTGTTGTGATTCTGGAATCATGCAAAATATGTTGACTGGAGAAGCTTCAAAATATGATAAATAATATAAATCTTTCCTGCAGTCTCTGTGAAGTAGAATGATATAAGCCTGAGGAAATAGAGAACAGATGGTAATATTACCGCTAACGAAAGCCAGAAGAGAGAAGGATGAGTAAATTCTACAGTAGTTACAGGACATGATTTTGTTTTTTTTTCTTTTTTTTCCCCCTCCAGGCCCATCTAAGGCAGAATTTGAAACATTACAGTAAAATTTTCCTTTGGTTTCCTATTTATAGTACAGGACAATTTGAAGAGGAAAATGTATGTCACAAGAGTTATTTGAAAACTTTGGAATTATTGTTTATTTTCTGAACATGGTTTTCCCTACTATTTATTTATTTATTTATTTATTTATTTATTTATTTATTTTTCCCATAAAGGAGGCTATCACCCAGTGAAAATTGGGGATCTTTTCAATGGCCGGTATCACGTCATCAGAAAGTTAGGATGGGGACACTTCTCTACAGTCTGGCTATGCTGGGATATGCAGTAAGAAAACTGTTTCCACTCATTATTTTACTACATTATTTTACTTGCAGTAAATTACTGTTTCACATGCATGGTAAAGTTACATAAATGTCTGTTATCTTTATGGAGGAAGGTGGCTGCAGTCGTATTTTGCTATTGGTTAAGACTGTAGTTTATAAAAGCTCTCAAAATAAGTATAAGTCTACTTTCTTCTGGAAATGAACTTTACTTACTGAATTTGCATGTTGTCTTCAACATGTGAGATTAAGCTTATGGTTTTATTTCAGTTTTATCTTTAATAGAAACTATAACCATCTTTATTGAATGATAAAATGTGTAACCAGATTCCTCTTTTGAAGACAGTAGTACTGAAACAAAAGAGTCAATGGAATCAATAGGTTAAATAGAATCAATAGAATTAAAAGTTGGGTTTTGGTGTAATTTGTGTTCTCTGTCGAAAGGTGTTAGGTGATGAAATGTTCAGTGTAAAATTTTCCATCCTTCCAAGTTAGTCTGTTTTAACTCAGAGCATGTGATGTAAATCTTCTTCTTTTCAAGGGGAAAAAGGTTTGTTGCCATGAAAGTTGTAAAAAGTGCTCAGCATTATACGGAGACAGCCTTGGATGAAATAAAGTTGCTCAAATGTGTAAGTACCACTCATGCAATACAGTGCTTAATAATAATAGGAATGACGACTTTAAAAAAACAGCAGAATATTGATTTTAAACTTACTTTTACCTTCTCTTTTTTTTTTTTTTTTTT
>VWYK01082063.1:0-11403 GCA_013399775.1 Semnornis frantzii | reverse complement strand
TTTTTTTTTTTTTCCCTTCTCCAAATAGTTGGCCACCATACTAAAAGCTCCAAAACATTGACTTCATGTGACAAGATAACTTAGTATTTTAAAGTGAATGTTTGCCTAAACTCTCAGTGTTTACATTCTTGGTTTAGGTTCGTGAAAGTGACCCTAATGATCCCAACAAGGATATGGTTGTACAACTAATTGATGACTTCAAAATTTCTGGAATGAATGGCATTCGTATCCTTTTGAAACCAGGGCATCTTCTTGAAAAATTATTTGCTGAGATAAGGTAGCATATAATTCTGGCTTTTTTTTTGGTTTTTTTTTTTCGTTAGTCTTCTAACCTTAAATATGTAGCACAGAAACACCAAAATACATGTAAATGTGAAGAGTAGTTCAGTATGTAAGGCTGTGTCAGAGTGAAAGTCACTTAGCATTTCTAACTACGATGCAAAACAGAATTACAGAAACATTCCAGTTGGAAAAGACCCCTGGGATCACCATGTCCAACCATTATCCTTACTCTACAAAGTTCACCCTTAAACCATATCCTCAAGCACCACAACTAAACCACTTTTAAACACATCCAGGCTTGGTGACTCAATCACCAACCTGGGCAGCCCATTCTGATGCCTGAATACTCTTGCCAGAAAAAAATGTTTCCTGGTGTCCAGTCTAAACCCACCAAGTGGCATCTTGAGGCCATTCCCTCTTCTTCTATCATTATTTACCTCTGAGGAGAGACCAGCAGCAACCTCTCCACAATGTCCTTTCAGGTAGCTGTGGAAAGCCATGAGGTCTCCCCTCTTCGNTCCTTACTCTACAAAGTTCACCCTTAAACCATATCCTCAAGCACCACAACTAAACCACTTTTAAACACATCCAGGCTTGGTGACTCAATCACCAACCTGGGCAGCCCATTCTGATGCCTGAATACTCTTGCCAGAAAAAAATGTTTCCTGGTGTCCAGTCTAAACCCACCAAGTGGCATCTTGAGGCCATTCCCTCTTCTTCTATCATTATTTACCTCTGAGGAGAGACCAGCAGCAACCTCTCCACAATGTCCTTTCAGGTAGCTGTGGAAAGCCATGAGGTCTCCCCTCTTCGAACTAACCATCCCCTGCTCCCTCAGTTGCTCTTCATAAGATTTATTCTCCAGGCCTGGCCCTCCCCCGGCTTTGTTGCCCTCCTCTGTGCTTGCTCCAACGCCTCCACATCCTTCTTGTAATGAGGTGCCCAAAACTGAACACAGTACTCAAGGCGTGGCCTCACCAGAGCTGAGTCCAAGGACACAATTGCCTCCCTGTTCCTACTGGACATAGTTTCTAATCCAATCCAGGATGCCATTGGTTTTCTTTGCCACCTGGACACACTGCTTGCTCCTATTGAGTGTTTTAGTCTACTACAACTCAGGTTGCTTTCTGCCAACAGATTTCCAGCCTTTAGCATTGCTTGGGGTTGTTGTGGCCCCAGTGCAGGACCTGGCATTTGGGCTTATCGAAGTTCATGCTATTGATGTTGGCCCAGCAACGAATCCTGTCATGGTCTACTCGGAGTAGAGAGAGCGTATTAAAAACTGGAGTTCTGCTGAAAACATCTGTATTAACTGAAGCTTGCAAGAAGAATATTTCACTAGTAAAGGGAGAGAGTCAGTTTCATGAATCACAGAAAACATCTGGTTGGAAAAGACATCCAAGATCATCCAGTCCAACCTTCAAAACAGCACCGAAGGGTTAATATGCTCTACTTTTTCCAGCTTTCTTTGGGCAAGTCACTAAATGCCTGTTTCTTGAGGGTAAATTGAAACAACATATGCTTCACAGAGGCTTCCTTATTGGTTATGGAATGTACTTAAATATTAAAGCAAGACAGAGAGAGGGGTGTGAGTTCTTTGGATGGCTGGTATCACAGTAAGGCATGGAGCTTCCAAACAGGGAAAACTTGTCAAGAGCAATGTGGCACAGCACTGAGAATGTGCAGGACCACTGGCCTGTGCTGTGTGTCTGAAAACAGTTATCTTTCTGCTGGGTGTTGTTCTGAGTGTTTATATATGGAGGGATTTTAACAATGTGTTCTGCTACATGATACTAGCATTTTTTAAGTTACTCGAACGTTTAAAAAAGACTGCAATAAGATTTTTTTTTCAGGAAATAACAATTCCTGAACTTGGGCACTTTGTTTTCAGTAAATGTAGATTGTTATATTTGTCTGCACTGGGAATTTATTAGAGCCTTAATAAATGTTTATTTGAGTGTGTCTTTTTTAATAAAAGATTCAGCTAATGTCATAACAAAACAAATGTGTAGAGACAAGGAAAAATAAAGAAGGAAGCATCCTGTAATATGTTTATAATTATAGAAGTACAATAATAATATAAAATATGTGATGGTATAATAATTGTAATAAATGTCTCTCCAAAGAATATATAACGTTAATTAAATCCCATAGATCCTAAATGCTTCCAATCCAGAAATGTTCTTCTGTGTTGGTACTAGATCAGTATTTCATTTAGCTGATCTGTAACCCTCATCAGATTTCTAAATGCCCCTATAATGTGTGTTTGTAGATAAATAGATACTTACAGGTCTTTATTCAGGGAAGAGCTATTTTAAGTACTTAAGCCTGTCAGATGATTAACATTTGTTCTCATTTTTGTTGCTCTGTTCATTTCCCCCTTTCAGACATTGTCCAAAATGCTTTGAAGAGTGTTTTATAAGAACCATGTCTGCTGGGTGGGCTTTAGGTTTATTTTTTGCTGGAGGACTTTGTCAGGATGTTAGTGCTATAGGAAGATTTTGGGGCTTACAAGACCATTCCCTAAAACTTCATTCACACCTTTGCCAAAGTCTTTGTCGTGGGCCATCTGGTTTACAGTTAGCGTCAGGATGGTAAATCAGACAAAGTCAGTTTTGCATACCTACTCCAAACACTTGAGCCACTTGTGTCTCTTTTCTTCATCCCAGTTGTCCCCCCAGAACTGAGCACGAGTTTGTTCAAGATTTGTCCAGAAAAAAGCTGCATTCTTTCTTTTTGGGTAGACATCAGTTCTCTTAATATGGCCTTCCCTGTCTTGGTCTGCCTCTGCCATTCCTCTTTGCTTCTTCCATCTCAGTGCCCTGTCCTCACCTCTCAGCTATTTAGTTACCTATATCATTTTTTCTTTCCTGGTTTCTGGCAATGCTTAGCCCTTCTGTAAGTGCAAGGAATGGGAGGAATGTGCATTGGAAGGTCAACAGCAGTGGTCTGAAGTGCTCTGTGTGGGTGTTCTAAATTTTGTTTCTGAATGTTGCAGTGTCTTGCCTCTCTGAGGTCTTTGTTGCTGTAGTATTGCACTTTCATTCCATGGGCTAAGTTAATAAGCCCTGCAGAACTTCATCCTTTTTCCTGCTGTTTGCTTTACTAGTGACTTCAGTTCATTGGATGTTTGTGTGGTAAAGTAGCCAAGAACATTTTCTCTTCTGAGTGGAACAGACTTTTATAAAACTCTGATTGGGCTTATTGATATGATTGGGAAATGACTATTCACTGTCTCTGTTATAGGAATTAAGGAACATAAAGTGAGAAAAAAACAGGTAGCAGCAATCAAAATCAGAATCACAGAAAACATCCGGTTGGAAGAGACCTCCAAGATCTTCCAGTCCAACCCTTTACCCAACACTGAAGGGTCGACACTAAACCATGTCCCTAAGTGCCAGCTCTACACACTGCTTAAACACCTCCAGCGATGGTGACTCAGCTACTGCCCTGGGCAGACCATTCCAGTGATTGAGAACCCTCTCTGTGAAGAAATGTTACCTGTCATCCAAACTGAACCTCCCCTGGAACAGCTTGGAACCATTTCCTCTAGTTCTGTTTCTTGTCACCAAGGAGCAGAGGCTGCCTCCTTGCTCTAGCCTCCCTTCAGAGACTTGTAGAGAGCAATGAGGTCTACCCTCAGCCTCCTCTCCAGACTTAACAACCCCAGCTCCCTTAGATGCTGCTATGTTACAGTTCTTCACAATGTGCTTTAACTAGGCTTGAGACCTTTTTAATTTGACCGGTCTTGAGATCTTTTAAGTTTCCTCTAACATTCACATAGAGGATGTAGATTTTAAAATGCCATTTAGTTTTTTGCATAGAGGTAAATACTTCAGAGGAATATAGATGCTTGACTGATAGGCTAAGTCTCATTTTGACACAAATGAAATGACTCTAAGGTCAATGGCAACCTCTAGGTAGTATATATTAGAGAATAGGTAAAATTTCTTCCCTAACCATATAGTTCTTTATGGATGGCCTCTGAGATACAATACAATTTCATCATTGAGATTTTCCTTCAGCATTTGTCAATTAATGAATTTTCTTGGGTTTGTTCTTCTTTGCAAGTTTATACAATCACTTAGTTAAAATTTCGACATTAAGGTCATTCCCAGCTCATGCCTAAAGATTAACTCAGTATAGTCAAATTTTATAATTTCTTGCTGTAATGATGGGGATGATAAAGTCTGTTTGAATATCTGAATATTTTCTTAGTAGAATGATAAGCTACCTTGATTCATTAAGTGTAGCATCTCTAAATCAGGAAACCCTCAAAGTACAAATCACTGGAAGTTCCTACATGGTATTTTTACCTTATACTCTTCCCGTATCTCCTGCTGACCTCTGTTGGTGGCCTGCACAGAATAATAGAATTGTTTCAGTTGGAGAAGACCTCTAAGATCATTGAGTCCAACCCTCGACCTGGCACTACCGTGGCCATTAAACCGTGTCCTGAAGTGCTGTGCCTACAAGATTTGTGAGTGCCTGCAGGAATGGTGACTTCACCAACTCCCTGGGCAACCTTTTCAATGCCTGACCATTTTCAGTAAAGAATTTTTTCTTAACCGCCAATCTAAACCTTTCCTTGAACAACTTGAGACCATTTTTTCTTTTTCTATCACTCGATATTAGAGACAAGAGACTGACCCCCACCTCAATACAACTGAAGTTGTACTGAGTTATAGAGGGAAGTAAGGTTTTCCCTCAGCCTCCTCTTCTCCAGGCTGAACAATCCCAGTTCCCTCAACCTTTCCTAGTAAGACTTATTTTACAGATCCTTCACCGTCTTTGTTGCCTTTCTCTGGACACACTACAGCAACCCAGTGTTTTCCTTAGGGGGTGAGTGGACCAAAACTGAGCAAAGTATTTGAGGCACAGCTTCACCAGTGCCAAGTACAGGGCCACAGTCACGTCCCTACTACTTCTGGCCACACTATTCCTCATGCAGGCCAGGATGCTGTTGGCCTTCTTGACCACTAGAACACACTGCTGTCAACGAGCACCCTCAGGTCCTTTTCTGCTGGGAAGCTTTCCAGCCACACTTCCCCAAGCCTAGTAGCATTGCAGGGGGTGGGTGTGACCCAAGTGTAAGACTCAATAGTGGTTTTTACTTATTGCTTCTGAATTGTGCATTTTCTTTGTTCCTGAGTTTTTTGATGATTGGTCTTACTCTCTGCAGTTAGAAGTGTATGTGACCAGAGATCCATTCTCTTACTACTATAGTCTTTGTTGTCAAGTGATTCATAATTGAGCCAATCAAGAAGATACTTAGTATGGTTTGTTTTCTGTAAGACTGTTGCTGCAGACTTTTATTGTTAAAACCTTCTGTCCATACCATTTAAAACTTTGTAGAAACTAGAGATAATAGGCCAAATCAGTGCTTCTATTGCAAAGAAAACAAAAATGAATTATTTTTTTTCCCAGTTCCCCTCTTCCCTTGTTTTCCCTAATGCTATTGTTAACATAGTAGAAATAACTGGCAAGATTTGCATAATTAAAACATTTTAATTTGTTCCATATTTGGACTCTGTTCTTGTACAGCCTCCTCTTCTCCAGGCTGTTGCACCAAACCTGTACCATGGTCTGTTCATTTTAGGGTGATGGTTGCTTTAGCCAGTGTGCAAATATTTGTGTTGATCTCATCAATGAGTTTATTTGGAAATTATCCTTAATTAAATCCCAGATGTTTGTATGGTCTTTGAAGTGCTTGGACACCATCTACTAAAATGGATCATCAAGTCTAATTATCAAGGCCTTCCCATCCGCTGTGTAAAAAGTATCATTCGACAGGTAAGTTTTATATATAATCAGATTTTTCTGCCCTTGTTAGCAGTTTGAAGGGTGGAATGATGATGTCTCAGCTGAACTTTTCCTAATGGATATCTAAGATAAGATAATTTTATTGGTAATCACTTCTGCACTGTTTTCGGAAACAAAAAGTTGAAGCAATGAATCTTTTTACATAGATGTAAAGATACTGCTATTCAGTTGCAGTTTTAGTTGACAAATCAAGCTTCTTAAAATCTCTTGAAGAATAAAACGTAAGAACAGTGGGAAATAGGGGTATCGATCTGAACAAATTATATCTCTTTGAAAAATAAGTTCTAAAGGAAAAAAATGTTCTTTCAAAAGTTATTTTCTTCTGTAAGTTTTTTTTAGAGTCAGGTAAGAAGATGAAATGGTTCAGAATGTTTCACTGCAACATACTCTTTAATATATTATTTTACAATTATGAAAATAAAATCACTAAGATGTAATCTTATGGAGAAATAGTGTTTTCAGTAAGCAAAAATCATACATCTTTCTTAAATGTTCCTTATAATATCTGTCCAATTGTTGTGGGTTTAAAGAAACCAACAGATTAAAGCTCTCAAACGAATTGGAGAAAAAAACACAGAATTGTATTTGGAGAGTATTTGCAGATAGAAATTACAAAGCAGATACAGAATACATAAGCGAACCCCCTTGAATTTTCCCCCATCCCAAACCTAAATCTATCATCCCCAGTGCTCCAGTCCTCCCCCCCAGCCTCTGCAGGCCACAACCAGGCCTATCCTTACATGTTTGTCCGATAATGTAGCTCCTGCCCGGCAGAAGGCTGGAAGGGGAGGAAAAGAGAGCGAACTGGCCTTGCCGTGAGCTTATGAAGAGATAGCAGAATTGTGGGATTGAATAACAATCTTCAAGTCCCAAGAGGACTTTCTTAACCCTATAATTCCCAACCTGGGACACCAATTAAAACAAAAATGCTGGATTAATTTGGCACTTAGGTTACTCGTATTGTCTTTCATCAACATTGCCTCTCTTTTATTAAGTGATCTGCTAAGTAGTTATTTTCTTTGTAATTAATATTGTTTGTCAAGTAGTGTAATTATTATTGTATGTCAAGTAGTGTAATTATTGTTCTATGCCAGTTAGGGAATATCACCCTATCAGCTCTTTCATCAGAATTGGCTGAATAACCTGATGGATGCAGTTATTGGTATACAGTTGAAATTCTAGGTCCATACAAGGAGATGTCTCCATTACTAGAACTAAGGAGGTGTAAGTACTGCAGTGCTCCAGGTGAGCTGAGCTGCCTGCTAAGAGATGGGCATGTGTTTTGTATTTTATGTGCCCATAAATAGCCACTGCTTTCAGTCAACATTGTCATTTCTTCATCTGCAGTGGTTTTGTTGTAGTTACACCCTTGTCCTGAATTTTGGCTAACACCCAAGAAATGAGGGAGTAATTTCTTGATACAACAGGTTTAGCAGCAAAACCAGCTTTAGGAGCTCTCTGCTGCAGTTCAGGCTTACCTCAGTTCCACTGCCCGTTTGTAGAAATTGAATGGATCCAAGCTGGAAAAAAACTCTTTGTGGAAGGAAAGTGACAACTTCTGAACGCAGCTTCACAACGTCTTTAGCAACAGGCTCCTGTGATCTAGCAGAGGAGGATGTTCAGAAGGGATCCTCAGGGATGGGGTAACCACAACTGTCTGAGAAGTGGAGTCAGCAAGGACAGGGCCTTGAAGGACAGAATTTATGAGGGAGGCTCTCAGTGCTTTCTCTGGGGGCCCTGCCTTGAGTGGCATATACAAACACATCCAGCATTGTTAGAGAGACATATCAGGAAGGCTTTTCAGAATGGTTGCTGTTCTGGTCCAGCTCCAGACCTGGAAAAAGCAGAGCCATGCACTTGAGGTGTTTCTAGGATACATTAACCTAAGTGTAAATAACATTTGCATGATGTTGCTCTTCTCTTGGAACCTTGTGTGCTGAATGGATGTACCATGTCAGGTATTAGCTCAGGACTGAGAGGTAGACTTAATGTCTTTGTACTCCATTACTGGTATTTTGAACCGACACATTTTGCTTTCAAAGTTCACTCTAGCTGGTTGTGTCTTAAAGGATCCTGAGAGCAGAGAGCTTGCTGATTTATGTATAAAATAACTAGAATGGCAGGATGAACTTGTAGATGGAGCTCCTGAGTCTGGAGACCTGTTTCCTGCTGTACAATGTTCTCTTAAAATCAGAAGAAATATTTTTAGCTGAGGTCACCTAGGTCTCTCTGCTATTTTTTTTTTCTTGCTGATATTTTTCTACAATATTTATGTAGATTCGTAATAGCAATAGCTTGGTTTCTCCTATTAGGTTCTTCTGTAATGAATAATGATACTAATTGACTTCCACAGTTTCTCATAACTATGTCTTAGCTAAAATTCTTGTTAAATCACACAGTCTGTTATATTTCTGTTCCAGTCAGGATTTGAGAACTTTTTTTCATTGTATAAAAGTAATGTTTTAATTTTTGTCCCAGAACGCATATTTAAGACCTTGAATATGCAGGTTTAGTATTAGCTACCAGTTTTTTAGCCTGCCGAGAGTGTGAAAGAATAGTGAAAATATAGGTGACAAGGACAGGCAGACAAATCCTTGTAATATCTTGGTCAGACTGAATCACAGAATCATGCACGTTGGAAAAACCCCTCAGGATCACCAAGTCTGACCTAGAACCCTGCTGTACAAGATTCACCTTAAACCATATCCCTGAGCACCACATCCAAACGATCCTTAAACACATCCAGGGTGGGCGACTCTACCACCTCGCTGGGCAGCTCATTCCAGTGCCTGACCACTCTGTGACAAACTTTTTCCTAATGTCTAATCTAAACCTATGCAGTTTCAGCTTGAGGCCATTCCCCCTACTTCTGTCTCCAATTACCTGTGAGAAGAGACCAGCAGCAGGTCCCTTCAGGTAGTTGTAGACAGCAATGAGGTCTCCCCTCAGCCTTCTCTTCCTCAGACTAAACAACCCCAGCTCCCTCCGTTGCTGAGTCACTGAATGAAAGCTGAATTACTCTTGGTATTCCAAGGAGAACTACAGTTAGCATTCCATCTGAACAACACATTTCCCTTTTTTCCTACTTTTTTATAGTTGTAAGATGGTTATTCACGAACCAGACTTCATGTATTGTATTTGCAGTGGCTTTTTCACACAACTACCTTTTCAGCAACGTCCAGTGAGAATTAAATGCCTTTCCTTACTGAGCAGCCAAATTATTTTTTCAAAGGAAAATGCACTGAGTTGTTTTTTACACATGTGCAAATGAACTAAAGAACCCTTGGGAAATGGAAGTCTGAGAGCGGTTTTCTGTCATTGAGGTGATTTATCCAGTCAGCATCTTAGTCTCGATAACTGACTTTGAGCTAAATAAAGTACCCTGTCAGGCCACTGCAGGCAATTGGTTGAGTATCTCTGTACTAGTAATAAATACATTCAGCTTAGCCTGGGTGATCAAAATAAATATTTTTCAACGAATACTGATTTTGTAATTAGGTACTTCAAGGTCTAGATTATCTACACAGCAAGTGCAAGATCATTCATACAGATATAAAACCAGAAAACATTTTGATGTGCGTGGATGATGCCTATGTTCGTAGAATGGCTGCTGAAGCTACCGAGTGGCAGAAAGCTGGTGCACCTCCTCCCTCTGGCTCAGCAGGTACAGTAGTAAAGTTCCATTAGTATATTAGTGCAAACAATATTTTATTTTATGAAAATTAACATTTCAAACAATTGTGTGTGAAAAATGCGTGTCTAATTAATTCTTATTAACTGGAAGTTGTCAGGGAAATGCTCAGCTTTGCACGTTCCAATTTTCAAAGTACCCAGATACATAAAAAGATTTATTGGCATAAACCTACTCTTCTCCCACCTCACAAACTTTAAGGGCAGGGGTTTAGCTGCACTGGAGCCTTACATCTTTTAATATTGACAATAATTGATAATCATACCTAAATTATGTGTCTATTTCCATTACAAGTTCATCAGCATCCTTGTGAAATTCTTTCTTCTTGTCAGTTATAACTTGGGCTCAGAATGCAATGAGTAGTCATTCAGAGTCTCTAGGTTTTTGCCTCTGAAAATGAAATTTATTGTACTTACCTGAATTCATGATAAGCCCTTCTCCCTAGCACTGTTTGTGAAATGTTTTAACTTGCTAAGTGTTTAGATGGGAACTGTACCTGATGTTTAGCTAGAAGAAACTAAGGTAAAGAAGTTCACAGCAATCATTAAAGACAAGAAGACGTATTCTTCAGTACCATGGTTCTTCAGTACCACACTTGCCAGTCAAGCACATCAACTACAGAAATAATAACATTAAAATACCTATGTAGTATTCTAAAAAAATGTGACACAGATTGAAATCTATGTGTTATAATAGAAGTACCTGCTATATCAGGAACAAATGCTGTGGTCAAAATCAAATACCTCACTGTGTTTTGTATGTTAAAAGATACAAAATCTTACAAATTGTGAGTATATTGTATTGACTTTTATGTAATGTGTAGTCATATAGCTAAAGGCTGTATACGTTTGTGTGGGAAGTAACTTGATTTTTTCCATGAGCCTTTATATTGCTTCCCAACATTAAAGTAAATCATGGAATCAGTCAGGGCTGGAAAGGACCTCAAGGATCATTCAGTTCCAACTCCCTAGCCATGAGCAGGGACACCTCACACCAGATGAGGTTGCTCAGAGCCCCATCCAGCCTGGCCTTAAAAACTTCCAGGAATGGGGCTTCTACCACCTCCCTGAGCAACTTGTTCCAGTAGATAAAATTGCAAAGAATATATTGATGGAGATTTTATCACACTTGGTTCTTAATAAGTTGTAATTAAGTCTGTGGTTTTCCGACACAGGAGCTGAAAGTGTGCTTTCTTTACAGCATTTCAAGAGTAGGTTCTGCTTAATTTCACTCTTTAGAGTACTAAAGTTTAATGTTCTTTTTGAAAGCTTTGCCCTGTCAGGGCTGTACAGGCATTTTTTTTCCCCTGAACATAGCATAGGAACTGAACCTGTAAAAGAACTCTGAAGTCTCAACCACCTGTTCTTTGTTTTGCATTCGTTGTCATATGCCTATGTGTCTGAAGAAGTTTGCGAGAGGTTCTACTCCTGTGTTGAGTGCCTGTTCCTCACTTTCTTCTGGCCTCTGTCTCCCATATTTGGTTATTTCTATTGGGTTTGATTGTTTGGGGTGTTGTGGCTGGTGCATTTTCACAATTAGTAATCTCATCAGACAGTCGTTGATACCTTTCTCAGAGATGCTTAGGAAAAGCTGAAGATGCTTTTTCT
>VWYK01082062.1:22021-33224 GCA_013399775.1 Semnornis frantzii | reverse complement strand
GGAGGAAGTTGTTTGCAGTGAGGGTGGTGAGACACTGGCACAGGTTGCCCAGGGAGGTTGTGGCTGCTCCCTCCCTGGAGGGTTTGAAGGCCAGGTTGGAGGAGGCCTTGAGTGACCTGTACTAGTGGGAGGTGTCCCTGCCTATGGCAGGGGGTTGGAACTGGATGATCCTTGAGGTCTCTTCCAACCTTACCATTCTATAAGGAGGACAGGGAACTTCTTGAAGGAGTCCATTGCATAGCCACAAAGATGATTAAGGGAGTGGAACATCTTCCTCACAAGGAGAGACTGAGGGAGCTGGGGCTCTTTAGTTTGGAGAGAACTGAGATGTGACTTCATTAATTTTCTTAAATATGTAAAGGGTGTATGTGAAGAGGCTGGAGCCAGGCTCTGCCGCATGATGCCTAATGTAGGACAAGGGGCGATGGGTAGAAGCTGAGGCATAGGAAGTTCCATGGAATCATGAGGAATTTTTTTTTTCCCTGTGAGGGTGACAGAACCCTGGAACAGGCTGCACAGGGGAGTTGTGGAGTCTTCCTCTCTGGAGATGTTAAAAACCTGCCTGGATGCATTCCTTTGTGACCTGGTATAGCTGATGCTGCTCTGGCAGGAGGGGTTGGACTGGATGAGCTTTCAAGGTCCCTTGCAGCCCCTGACATCCTGTGATTCTGTGAAATGCAACTACTTGTTTTCACTTCAAAAGCATCGGCCCTGACAATTTTTAAGAGGGCTGAAGAACTTGCTGATCATCTGAAACTGTTGAGGGAAGAAGATAGCAGCACAGAGATCAGCATGCTGAATGCAGGCCAGTATTTACCTTGGGTATCTGGATGGTCTTTTGATGTAAAGGAGCATTGTATTCTCCTCTGTGTCCTGCTACAGAAGCACTTCTGCAGCAGTAAAACTGAAAAAGGAGGCTTAATTATTAGCTGCTTTGCCACTTTGGCTAGTTCAGCAGGCTGCATGCAGACTTTGCAGATCAGGGCATTTAGGCACTCCCAAAGGCTGTGCAGGCAGTCTTGATAGGGATAGCTGGAGGTGACCATTCTCCTCTAAAGCCTCTGTCTCTCCCAGATAAGCAGCTGCACAAGAGCATGTCTGAGGAGCTGGTTACAGTGCTCTGGTCAGCTTGCTGCGGGCAGGAGGGTCTTGGAGCACACCTGCTATCCCAGTGTCCCAGGGGGATGAGTATCTGCAAAGTTCCCTTGCTGGTTGGAGCAGATAGTACAGAAACATGTTTGTTGTACAGCACCTCCTTCGAATTTAGGGTTGGGCACTGAGCTCCAATCTCTGTAACCAGTTGCGCTCTACACAGGGCAGGGAGCACTGAAGGCTGAGCCTCCGGCTGGGACTCAGCACTCCCTGCAGCTCCCTTCTCTGTCCACAGCCCTGCATCCATCACGGCTGGGAAGGCTTCTCATAGACTGAGCAGAGCAAAGCATCAACACTCACTTTTTTCAGCTGTGGTTGGATTAGGCAACATGGAAACTGTTGGGTTTTGGCTGCCAGAGAGGGATGTCTTTGGGCAAGGGCCCATGTTATCTCCTGGACTGACATAAACTGGCTGCCTGGCACAGTTACAGCAGGTGAGGGAGTGACTAAGGAGGTCAGGACACTACAGTATGTGGGGCTGGGATGAATCACCTCGGTATAGAGAAGGCTCAGTTCCGCTGCATGCCCTGGTAGGAAGTGTTGGGCTGTGTAGCACAGCCAAGCTGCCCAAACTGCTAGGTCAGGCCAGAGTGAATGCCAGGAAAGCATGGCATATGACTATGGTGAATTATGACAGAGACCAAGCACCTACTCCTCTCTCCTGTATAACACCTCTCAGCCTACGCATTGCCTGCATTACACCACACCAAGCACTTCAGAAGGGCCTGATTCCATGCTCACCCACACAGTGTCCTGGAGAGCAAGCCACTCTAATGCTGTCTCCAATGGAGGACTGTCAGCCCAACCTGTTGTGATTCCTCAAAGAAACATGAATACACAAATGATGTAAGTTGCCTTTTTGTGTGCTTGCAGGCTACAACCACGTCTCCGGGAACCTGAAATATCATGTGGAAAACATTTTTCCCATTTAGGATTGCTGTGTGCAGTTCTGGAGCCCCCAGTACAGGAAGGACATGGAAGTGTTTGAGCCAGTCCAGAGGAGGACACCAAGATGGTGAGAGGGCTGCAGCAGCTCTACTGTGAGGACAGGCTGAGAGTGTTGGGGCTTTGCAGCCTGGAGAAGAGAAGGCTTCCAGGAGACCTTAGAGTAGCCTTCCAGGATCTGAGGGGGGCTACAGGAAGGCTGGGGAGGGACTATTGACAAGGTCTTGCAATGACAGGACAAGGGGCAATGGGTTTGAAGTGGCAGAGGGGAGATTGAAAGTGGATGTTAGGAGGAAGTTGTTTGCAGTGAGGGTGGTGAGACACTGGCACAGGTTGCCCAGGGAGGTTGTGGCTGCTCCCTCCCTGAAGGTGTTCAAGGCCAGGTTGGATGAGTGACCTGTACTAGTGGGAGGTGTCCCTGCCTATGGCAGGGGGTTGGAACTAGATGATCCTTGAGGTCTCTTCCAACCTTACCCTTCTGTGATTCTGTGATAAAGGTGTTGGCTATCAGTAATAAGCACAGCAGCTCTGAAGGCCAGAGAGAGACCTCTGCGAGACACGGTTAGAATCTCTCTTTATGTTATTATAGTGTTCATAGTGATTTTGTATCACTACAGTAATGTAAAATGCAGATGCCACTGCATTAATAATCATGGTGTACTGCGATGCTGCTTCACATACTCTCTTTTTCACAAGGAGAAGACCTTCCTATAGGGACATTTCCAAGAAACAGATAGGCTCTGGTTTAATTAGTAAAAGCACAAAGTATGTCTATCATATGTGGCTAATAAAAAACTAAATAAGCATATTCCTAGAACTTTAGTTGGAACTGTTAATGATTCTAAGGTTATACACCATCTGACTGCAGCTTTTTGCAGAGGAGCTTGGCATACAGCAGGAAAGCGACCTTTATCCCCACTGTTAGCTAATGAGATAATGTACATTGTTAGTCAATAAGAGAGATGGAGCACGTATTTCACAAACAGATTACTTGAAAACTTGATGGACAAGTCCTTCATGGGATGGCCATGGTAGCTGCTGTACTTAATATTTGCTTTGTCAGCTTAGCAGTGGTAGAAATGGCTTCTTCCTTCCACTGGATCTACAGCTACTGTGCCACAGAATTTAACCCACCCATGCTGAAGTGCATTTTGTTTTCTTTAAGACAGAAACATCTCGCTAGATACATAGCAATAAAGACAGAGAGAGCTTTCAAGAACAACAGCTGCTGTTTTGCTATGTGAATGAACTGTATGGAATCAGCCTGTAAGACTTAGCTGAAGGTGTTTTTGGGAAGTTATGCCCAGAGTTTTCCATGCTGCTCTATGCCTAACTACCTATATACATGACCTGCTTTCCACAAGCAGCCACCACTGCTCTGTGTTTCTGATGAAACTATTGTCTGCTGGGGATTGATTAAATCAATACACTTCCTCTGTGACTGTGAGTTTTAGCTTGGGGACACAGCTTTGAACATCACATTTCAAGTACATTGGCATTAGTATTAGCAGGATAGGCCACTGGATTTTGCTTCTTCCTTCCAGCACTATTCAGTTTGCAGCATTAAAGAACTCACTTATGCTTTAATGTACAAATAAGAAAAATTCTTGTTTTATAATGGGCAGAACCAGTGCTTGGGGGCAGGAGTCACCTTATTGACATAATCTCTGAGCTACTCACACCAGGCTTTCGTGATAGTCTGTGACAGAAACAGGCACTCTAAGGATGGCATTCATCTAATCAAGTACATCCTACTGTAGGAGGAGATAAACCACATTGCAGGCTCCACTGACAAAGCTGATTAGATCTTCACCGTCTCTAAAGGCAGACTCATGATCTGAAGATGTTTGTGTGTCAGCTACCAATTCCCAGGCATTACTCCCTCCCTTATTGTCTAGTTGAGGCTGTGGTTTCATGATCAGCATCAGCATCTATGGGCTGTTGCCAGTGGAGGGTCACAGACTCTTCCCTGCCCTAATCATATGGTCCTGTGTGCCAGCTCTAGCAGTCCTGCAGCCCTGTGTAAATAGGATTAACTTGCCAGATTAGCTAAAAACTAATGCTGAAGAAAAATAAGTTGGGTTTGGTTGCACTAGCAGGCAGAGTTGATAACACTCATAGCATCATAGGCCCTAATTGTTAGCTCTGAGGCCTGATTGGGGGCAGGAATGTAATTTCTGAAGGAGAGAAGTGACTGTCCTTTTTGGCTGTAGCTTTTAGTTGGATCAGCTTAAGCTGACCACAAAACTGACTCTGTGGAAGGCAGTTCTGAAAATTAATAGATTTAGTTACAGAATATGAAGATATTTATGCTTAACATAAAATACAATTGATCCTTGAAAGGAAAATAGCTGATGAGATACAGCACGCACCTTCACACCTCCATCCTTATATGAAGGCCACATTTGCTGTATGGGGAAAGGAGCAGGTCTCAGAGTTGAGATTGCAACATGTTGGTGAGACACTGGAACAGGTTGCCCAGGGAGGTTGTGGCTGTTCCCTCCCTGGAGGTGTTCAAGGCCAGGTTGGATGAGGCCTTGAGTGACCTGTACTAGTGGGAGGTGTCCCTGCCTATGGCAGGGGGTTGGAACTGGATGATCCTTGAGGTCCCTTACAACCTTACCATGCAATGATTCTATGTTCCAAATCACAGCATAAGCTCTGGGGAGAGATGATGCTAAATGACCGGGACTGAAAAAAATATTACTACTTCTCTGAGCAAAAATGCTGTTCAAACAGCTCTCAGAATTATCTGTAGAAAATGTTTAGTGGGTACAAATGTGGGTTTAGGTTACCTTAATTATATGACAGAATTTGCTAGAATGGCTTCTTTCTAAATACCTGCAGCTTAGAAAGGGCAGTCTGTCATTACCTTGGCTGTTGAACATCTGTTAACCTACAGACCTAAATGGGATCTGATGAAAACACTTCAAGCAACAAAAACAATAGTGGTTTTAAACCATTTTTGAGCGGGTATATTCATTTGTGTCATAAAGGGAAATTCATCCATCTCAAGCTGCTATAGTTAATAATTTACTATTTAAATGGTAAAACTATGAGCATACTAGAACCCAGTCCTGTGAAGGGCTTACATAAAAAGATGGTTTATCATGAAGAGAGAGAGGTGCAGTGCTTGCCTGGCATGTGTTGTGGCAGCAGAAGCAACAGGGATGTGTGGGTAACTGCCTGGAAACTCCATGTGCACCTGGGCTGCCCACTGAGGATAAGCCTGAGGCTGCCCTCCAGATCAGACCTGTTGGCGCTGAGCGGGAGCCTGTCAGCATGTCTTGCAGAGGCCCCATGCCTGAGCATGCCCTGCTACTCCTGTGCCACCAGGCTGTTTGCTCTGCTGCAGGCAGGCTTGTCCAGCAGAGTAGAAAGGATAGGATCTGTCGTATCCTGTGCTCATGGGTGTTCCAGGAACCACCCTGTAAGCACCGCAGATACACAGCCAGCGCGATGACTTCCATTCCAATTTGCCTGGGGAACTTCCTCTTCTGAGCCAACACTGTTCTCCTACCAAAGTTCTTACCTTGCCTATTTCAGTCCCTGGCACTGAAATCAGATCTTTGCACAGTGTGTCCCTGATGTCCCCGAGCTCCCAGGAGGCATAAAGGTGTACCAGCATGATCCCATTTTGCAGGGCAAAAAGTGCCATCATGGGCCATTTCCACATTGGCACCATCAGAGAGGTGTTCTGCAGCCTCACATGACATAAAGCTGCGCTTGTTGAACTATTTTCCAGCTGTTTTTTTAAACGTATGTACATTTATGATCTCCCTACAGTATTAGCTGTTCTTGTAGAGACTTCTAGGGACTTACCTTGAAGGATGTAAGTGACCTTCTATGAGCAAAGAGACCTTCAGAAATCCTTTGCTAATCCCTGCCCCCAAATAACCAACTCTGACACCAAAAAATATTGTATATTCTCTGACAGAGCCTGATACTGAAGGTCGGCGGAGCAAGCAACACAGTGATGAGCATATACCTTTCTCAGTCTGTGTTCTCAGCAAATATCCATTGATGTATTGATACTCATTGCCGTGAGTCCAAGAGAATTGTCTGAGTTTACAGATAGTGATCTGACTCTTTTTTTCCCTAAAGATAATAAAAACCAGAACAATATGACATTGAAGTGTTGGAGTGGGTCCAGAGGAGGCCATGAAGATGCTTAGAGGGCTGCAGCAGCTCTGCGATAAGGACAGGCTGAGAGTTGGGGCTCTGCAGCCTGGAGAAGAGAGGGTTTCAGGAGACCTTAGAGTAGCCTTCCAGGATCTGAAGGGCGCTACAGGAAGGCTGGGGAGGGTTTAATGATAAGGTCTTGTAATGACAAGACAAGGGGCAATGGGTTTGAACTGGCAGAGGGGAGACTGAAACTGGATGTTAGGAGGAAGTTCCTTTCAGTGAGGGTGGTGAGACACTGGCACAGGTTGCCCAGGGAGGTGTTCAAGGCCAGGTTGGAGGAGGCCTTGAGTGAACTGTACTAGTGGGAGGTGTCCCTGCCTATGGCAGGGGGTTGGAGCTGGATGATCTTTGAGGTCCCTTCCAACCTTACCATTCTATGATTTTTCTAGTATCATGCACTTAGGCATGGGCTGAATAAAGTATTACCTCTAATACTTTTTTAGCAGTAACTTAACAGCTGATTAGAGTAACTATTTTGCCTGCCTAGTTATGAATTTTAAGAAAATACGAGTTGCACTATAAGCAAAGTGGTAACCAAAGCAGCTAGCAAATGCTCCTAAGTCCACCTGATAGTAAGAAAGCAAAATAATTAACCTAGAAAGTAAAAATCAAAAGCAGATGTAAGAAAGGTATATTTTTCAAAAGAGTTGTTTATTTATTATGGGAAAAAAAGAAAACATATTGGAAGGGAAAGAAGTGTTGGTTTTAATTTACTTTGCAAGATTCTCAAGTATAGGAATGATATACTTGATCCTCTCAACCTGGCTGGAATCCTGCCACTGATCAAACAGGTCAGATTTCACAGACAAAGGAATCAGATAGAAGAAATCTATGGAGCAAGATGTTCTTAATTTCCTACCTTAGTGCCAAGGGTAGTTACAGTCAGTCTTTCTTCACAGATCACAAACTAAAGTTTGTAAGTACATGCTTGCCTTGCCTATGTTCAAAGAAGGCCTTTTAATTAACTGCAAACACATGCTGAAGTCCTTTCCAAAGCTGCTTTCCGGAATCAGGATGTAACAGTGAATGTGATGCAGAGCTATAGTAATACTCACTTCTCACTTGTACTGTTTTTCATGACAAGGAAGAAACTTGTTTATGTAGTTAACTGGGCAGTGAATAATTCTGTCGGCTTTGGTGCTGCTTACTGGACCTAATTTGAAGAAACCTTGTAAGGACAGCTATTAAAGAGAGACTTTGCCTGCAAAAAACACAGCCTGAAATGCACACTGACAGCCATGGAGTGGAGCAGACAGATGGAGGCACATTTGCCTTTATTAAAAGCATGGGGGTCTGATGATTGCACAGAAAAGGAGTAAGTTAGGTGTCAAAATGAGGCAGTCTGTAATATCTGAGTGCATTAGCAGTTTATAGTCAGAGTTTCACCTTTTCCAAGTGGAAAGGTACAGAGAGATGAGGAGCCCTCTATGGCAGAGATGTCTCCACTTGGAACTTTGCTCACAAATTCAAAGGAAAAAGCAGTGACTTCATTTACCCAGCATATTTGCTGCGTAACAGTCAATCTCCCAACTCAAGTCCTATTTCTCCTCACAGCACTCAGTGCAAAACATTTTACCTCAGAGCAGGTGACAAATAGCAGCTTTCTGTTTAGCCTTTCCTTGTCTGGGGTGGTAGGGAGCTGCATGCCAGAGAATCAGTTACTTCTCCCCTCAGCACTCAGCATTTACGGTAAGTAAACAGATTTGGAGGCAGGTCCTTCCCCATATGTGGACCGGAAGCTGAGCTGAGAAAGAATTCAGTGAGTCATGANCAGCCTCCTCAAGAGCATAAGCAGGAACAAAATGTTCTCCCGTAACACACAATTTATGGCTTCATTAGGTACCTTTATCAGTCACCTTCCCATTAATCTTAAATTTTATAACACTGCCGGATGGCCAGCCCTACATTTAAAAACTATCCCTGTTCCTCTTTGATGCTGATGTATAGTAATACAACAGAAAAGCCCAAGAACAGCGGAGCAGAACACACTGGTTTAAGAGAAAGTAGTAGCGACGCAAAGTCTTGTGTGGTCCAGCTGTGGATTTGTGCCTGAGTGCAAGTAGTCAAAGCCAGTGAAGGCATCAGCTGGCTGCTGGGTCCCACAGGACAAAATTATACACCCAGTCCTATTCCATCAGGGAGCAGAAGGCCTGAGGAACCATTATTACTTCCTGCCTGGGAAGAAACCATGTCCTCCTACTCTCATGAGGTATATGGTCCACGTCTTGTGGCTTTTGGTCCTGAAATGAATTTAGCATTCATTCTGGAATAGCAGGAAGAAAAGCTATCCACAAACAAAGGCAGGACCAAAACCATGCTATCCTCTAAGGTGAAGGCAGCAGCAAACTGACCATCCATGTAATATCCTTGAGATAATTACAGAAGGAATTAGGAGGTCTCCTGGTGAAGAGATGTTGAAAGGCTCACAAGCTGATCTGGATGTTGTTTATAGAAAGAACCCAAAAAGCCGTAACCCACCTCCTGTAAGCCAGTCAAAGCTCTTGACACAGTTACGTTCAATGCCAAAGAAGTTTTATTCATAAATTGAGGGGGCTGAGTACTTCTAATGAAGAAAACTATGACAGCATCAGGAGGGTAACCAGCTAACACTCCAACAATTCCTGAAGTTCAGCCAAAGACAAACTCCTTGTCTTCCCTTCTTTCCTAGCTGAATTCCACTGGATTAACACGAATTGCTGTAAAATCCATCCCACCTGCAGGAGTTAAGAAGGTTTGAGCTGGACCAGTTCATATGACATATATATTCTAAATTTAGGCAGTTTTTCTTCATTAACCAATGGCCTTGTGTGGGGATGAGAAAAGGACATGGACATGTTTTGTTTCAGTACAATTGCAGGTCAGCTTCCTGCTTATTTACATCTTATTAAACATTACAGCATATGAGAAGCCAAGTAGATGGGGAGAATGTTACAGCAATCTAATTACTGACTCATAAAGTACTCTTTATGATGTTCATTAAAGCATTCCATGTGGGTTCCTACCACTAAACCAAAAACATAGCAGACCTAGATTTTGACGTATGAAGAGTCTCACAGAAGACAGGGTTCAGGGTCACAGGTCAGCACAGCACTGCCTGTGGGGTTCAGGGTCACAGCACAACAGTGGCTGTGGGGTTCAGGGTCACAGGTCAGCACCGCAGTNGTTTTTCTTCATTAACCAATGGCCTTGTGTGGGGATGAGAAAAGGACATGGACATGTTTTGTTTCAGTACAATTGCAGGTCAGCTTCCTGCTTATTTACATCTTATTAAACATTACAGCATATGAGAAGCCAAGTAGATGGGGAGAATGTTACAGCAATCTAATTACTGACTCATAAAGTACTCTTTATGATGTTCATTAAAGCATTCCATGTGGGTTCCTACCACTAAACCAAAAACATAGCAGACCTAGATTTTGACGTATGAAGAGTCTCACAGAAGACAGGGTTCAGGGTCACAGGTCAGCACAGCACTGCCTGTGGGGTTCAGGGTCACAGCACAACAGTGGCTGTGGGGTTCAGGGTCACAGGTCAGCACCGCAGTGCCTGCAGGGTTCAGCATCACAGATCAGCACAGCAGTGGCTGCGGGCTGTGTAGTGTGAAGACCATAACCTTGTAGCCCAACTGAAGAGGGCAGAGCAGCAAGGTTGGCAGATGTGGACTCGCCCAGACTCTGCCAAGCTACTGGTCTCCGCTATGCTTTTTGATAACTCATTTTCTTGTGCAAGTGAGAACAGCTTCTTTTGTCACTCTAGTAAAGAAATGAGAGTAGCTGTCAAACTCCAGCTGTCAAGAATCTTCACATAGACCATTTGGAATCTCCAAGTATAGCAACAGGCTTTTACATTCTTGCAAGATCTTAATTTTCAGGGCATCACTTTTCTTACTGTGTCTATGTATATATTAATACACACAGCTACACCTCTACAGCTACATATAGGTATGGCTATTTGTTTCCTCTCTCTCCATTTTCTACCCATGGAGTATTTTGGACACTCTTTTACGGATTTGCTGGCTCCCTGGAAAGCAGCAGGCAAAGAAAAAGGTTATCTCTACCTTTCTGTGGTTTTGGTGACTGTTTTCTTGACTACATTTTGGTGATTTTTCTGAATGTCTCAAATACACACTTTCCCTATCCCTTTTTTACGACACCATGGTCGATTCAGCCACAGGAGCTGCAAAACCGGCACACCTCCAGCTCCTGTTTGTAACCCACCGGGCACAAAGCACTGCCCACCGAAAGCCAGGGCTTCGGTACGGACGGAAGCGGGAGGAGGACGACCTGGACCTGTGAAAGGTCGCCCGATTGTGCGGGGCCAGCGGACGGACCCCACCGCGCCCCCACCCGGGGCACTTCTCGACGCCGCGGCTACGCGGTACCGCCGAGAGCCTCATCTCCCCAGCACACGCACACCCCTAGGGCCCCAAGGCTGCCAGCGGCGCAGACCCCGCGCCGAGTTGCCCGGCGCTGATCAGCTGCCGGGGCTCGCCGCCTGTCGCCCCGGCCGCAGCAGAGATGCGCCTGAATCCTAGCGGCGGGTCCGCTCGCCGCGACCTCTGGAGGCCCACAGCCCGACGCGTGGCGTCAAGACCACTTCTGCCCTACCCTGCTAAAACCCAGCCGAGCCTTGCTGCGGCCGGCGCACCACACCACCCTCTGCCCGCAGGCAGAGACACGCCCCAAGCACGGACCGATGCGGGGCCGTGTGAAATGCACCTTTTGCACGAGTCCCGCTCGCTGAGGGGCGGGACTTGCAGAACGGCAAGCGGCGGAGGTGGCGGGGGAGAAGTCGAGGGACTCAGCCAATCAGCGTCGCTACTCCCAAGACGTCACGAGCAGCCCCGCCCTCCTCCATCCTGCAGGACGCGACAGGGCGGGGAGGCCGCGGCCAATGGGTGGTACCAGGGGGGCGGGACGCC
>VWYK01082062.1:7226-21855 GCA_013399775.1 Semnornis frantzii | reverse complement strand
TCGCCGCGCCCGCGAGCTGCTCGCCGCGCCCGCGAGCTGCTCGCCGCACCCGCCAACGGTTGCTCTCGCGCCTCCACCGGGCCGGGCCAGTAGCCGCTACCCCGGCGTGATGTGCGGGGGGATGGCGGCGAAGGGGCCGGGCGGGCCGCGGTGGTGGCAGAACCGACGGGCGCGGCTGCTATGCATGCTGGCGCTCACCTTCCTTTTCTTCGTGGTGGAGGTCGTGGTAAGCCGGGTCACGTCGTCGTTGGCCATGCTCTCCGACTCCTTCCACATGCTCTCTGATGTCATGGCCCTGGTCGTTGCGCTGGTGGCCGTGCGCTTCGCCCAACGCACCCGCGCCACCAAAAAGAACACCTTCGGGTGGGTGCGAGCTGAAGTAATGGGCGCCCTCGTCAACGCCGTGTTCCTCACCGCTCTCTGCTTCACCATCCTGCTGGAGGCCATCGAGCGCTTCACAGAGCCCCACGAGATCCAGCAGCCGCTGGTGGTCATCGGCGTCGGAGTGGCAGGACTCATCATCAACCTGCTAGGGCTCTGCCTCTTCAACCACCACGGCGTCGGGGGCCATGGCCATTCCCACGGCCACGGGCACTCGCACAGCGGCAGGCAGCACACCCGCAGCGGCTCCAAGCCCGAGCAGCCGCCGGGGGATGGGGAAGCTTCGCTGCACCGGGAGGAGACCAGCACCTTGGTGGAGAACTGCAGCAGCTCCAACGGGGTTAGCCAGGAAAAGCTAGGTAAGTCCTGCGACACCTCTGCCCCATCCCAGGAATAAAGGTGTCAGAAAAGAGAGATCCTTTCCCTGAGAAGGGTGGTGGGCATCCTGGTCCCACCTGGTGCAAGCTTCCTGGAGACCACTTGGTCTTTCTCCTCGGCAAGAAGCAAGAAACTTTCTTAGTGGTATTCTCGGGCACACAGCCATCGCACCTCTACCTCACACCTTTCCTTCAAGTGCTAAAAGGAGTGCCCTAAGTTGTGTGCGTGTCTTGCAGACAGATTGGAGCGTGGAAGAATCTTCGGGTAAAGCAAATTGCCTTAGATAAAGTTGGTGCCGTTAGAGAAGGCACATGACAAGTGTTTTTGTGGCTAGGGACGAGCCGTCACAAGACATTGTCCTAATGCCTTCCCAACTGGCTGCACATCAAATAAAACACAGCTCAACACCTTGGTCCTGACAGCCAAGTCTCTCTTCTCTCAATCGGTTATTTAGCTACACGAGAAGCTAATATCAGTCAGTGCCATAAACTGTAGTACATCCCACTGCAGTAATGTCATACATCTTCATGACATCTGTATTAATAGGAAGAGGTTGTGGAAATTACCAATTAGAACTGTGGGAGTCGTGCAATAGACACTAAATGTGGAACTCACTGTTGTCAGAGTACATATGTTGGTGTCCTTTCTTTGGATTAGTTTCCTTCAACTTTCTAAAGTACACACCTTCCCACTCACTTGCACATTGAGATAAATTTAAAGTCTCCCCTTCGCAGTTGTGATCAGACTGTTTTGTGGGAAGAAATTTTTGGTGGGTTTTGAAACCTGGATAGTTTATTTTGAAGTCACTTGGTCAAAGCCAGGTCCTGTGTGTTAAGAGAGTTCATGAAAGGTGAATAATTGCAGTTTCTGTACTTTAATTGTGTGGCGTCGTTGTCATCAGGAGGAAGGCATATCAGTCTTCAGAGCTTATGTCTTTCTAGGGTGACATCAGGAGGCCACCGTTTAAGCTTTAATTGAGCTTTGAGTAGAGTGAACTTCGGTGCAGTTTTGGTTTCTCTGTGGTCAGAGGTTTCAAGTATACATTTGAGAAACTTAACAGTTTCACTTTCTTCCGTGTTTTGGCTCTATTGGTTTTTAAAAGACAGGTTTTGCAGGAGGATAGTAAAGTTCCTCTGAATATAGTGCACAGTTTTCTTGACCACATAATAATTTCTTAACGTTAGTTTAGTTTCGGCAGAGGCATTCTAATAATTCATTTCAAACAACGTGAAATTCCCTTAAGCACCAATCTGATAAATCTGGGTTTGTGAATTGTTCTAGAGTGGTGAAATGAGGTGAAAATTTGTGCTTTTAGCCAAGTTTTGAATTAGCTATAAAAATTAAAATATTAATTTATAACCTGGGTTAAAATGTATACCTTTTGAGCTAACTTGTCTGGAATGTCCTTCTGGCAATAACAAATAATTTGTTGTGGGTATTAAGGTGGTAGGAGGACATAATTTTGGTCACAGTGAAACTTTGGAAGAAGTTTTTATTTCCTTCTATGCCCTGTCACGATTATGTAATAGATGGAGTTATTCATAGTTTAGCTATGGAAATGTTACAGGGAAGGGTACTTGGAGACTTGTGAGAAGCTCTGAGACATGTAGGGTGAAGACTAGGGAAATGACTGAGAGTGGTACTTTGCCTTCATTGCAAACTGTGAGAGAAGGGTAGACCCTGATACCCTAAGAGGGAAGTGGAAGGCTAGGGATAACCTCAGGGGCTAGTCCTGCTCAAGTATCTTTGTGCATACGCTTTATGCATTAGATTTAAATGAGCGTGTTTCAAGTGGACCCGTGTTAGGCTCCAGGGACACTTTATTGTGGTCTTTCAGTATTGAAGGGGGCCTCTAAGAAAGATGGGAACAGTCTTTTCAGTAGGGCTAGTTGTGACAGGACAAGGGGTAGTAGTTTAAAACTAAAAAAGGAGTTCTTGACTAGGAAGGAAGAATTTTTTTTGTAGTAAGGGTGGTGAAACACTGGAACAGGATGACCAGAAATGTGGTAGATGCCTCATCCCCAGAAACATTCAAGGTCAGGTTGGACAGGGCTGTGAGCAACTTTATCTAGTTAAAAATGTCCCTGCTTATTACAGGGGGGTGGACTAGATGACCTTAATAGCTCCTTCCAACTCAAACCATTCTATGATTCTAATTTTTTTATCATTAAAAAAGTATCATGAACTTTCTGGGAGCATATTCCTGTTACCTACCCTTACAGAGGTCAGTCAACTTCCCAGATCTTCTTTTCTCCAAGTATTTGGTATGCAGCAGAATGTAAGAAAAGTTATTCTTTCCTCGCTGTCATTGTGGGCCCTGAGGTCTGAACTCTGTAAGCTGAAAGATTTTCCTCCCAATTTATTGATTTCTCTGGAGAGTTAGAGGTCTTCCATAACTCCTACAAGTTGTGTGGAGAATGTAGCTGGAGTTTAGGACAGAAGCGAGAGGCATGAGGTTTATGAGCCTGGGGCTTTGAACTGACCCACTCAGCTGCCTTCCTTGGAGTCCACCGCTTCTTTATGATTGCAGAATTGCAGTCATGAGAGCAGAGTGGCAGAAGCTGCAGGTCATGCTAACATGTTAATGTTTACAAAGCTCTGAACTGAATAACCACAGAAGCAGTAAAAGCTCCTTGTTTCAGATTGTCAGGCCAGTACCCGTTGCATTTCTTTAATGCTGGAAGTTTTCTGTCCAAAGAAGAGCTATTGAAGAAAAGTAGGAGGTTAATCATGTCAAATACTTGCAGTTTTGAAAATGAGAAGTGTTTTTCTTTCAAAAAGCAGAATGCTTTTTGAAAGAAAAAGCTACATTTATTCCTATGTAGCTAGTTAAGTGTGATGGGTTGGTAGTACCACAAGCAGTTTTGACAAAGGAGGCCACAAAAATGTTCGTTTATCCATTACATTGACCATGACGTGTGGCTCTGGGCATCAACAGCTGCATGTCACTTTAAAGTACTAAAAATATGGTTTTAATATGTTCTAAAATATAAATAGCACTAGTTCAGAGCCTTTGAAGGCTTCAGAGAACTTGCACTGTCCTGTAGTGATGACTGCTGGTAAATTCTGCAATTTAGACCTAAAATCTCAGCTCATTGTATCTGTCAGTTCTGCTGGCTCTCTGTCATCTCATAACTTCCTTCTCCTTGAATGCAGAACTCTCCTGGGACCAAACTACTAAGCCTTTAGAAAATGTTGCTATAAACCAGTATCTATACAGCTTTTGAGCTTCTGGCCTGGTAAATTTTAATACTAAATGCCAGTGCAGTCTTGTGGTTTAAGAGAGATGTAATCAGTCTTCTGGCTTTTCAGAAGAGGGAACAAATGTAAGCTACTCAGCTACCTGTCTGCTTTTGTGTGTATATATATATATATATATGTAATTCTGCATTTTGTTTAAGAAATGAACAGTGTGTAGTTAAATGGTTAAACAGCTGGAAAACGAGAAAACAGTTTTTCAGCAGAATGAATTAATACGTGGTCATCTTCATGCTTTGTCACTCTGCATCTTTAAGCTCCAAGTAGAAACAATTGCCTTATAAACTATCTAGATCCCTTATTGGGACAAGCAAATATTTCCCAGACAGAGAAAATATTGCAAAGTGTTATTGGTAGAGTTGCAGGCTTTTCACTTTTGTACTTAATATGGCAAGGTTAACATTGGCTATTGTAGAAATGTGTCATGTTATAACATGTGCCTAATCATGTTACTGTCTTCTTGTCAGGTGATGCGAAAGATGACATGACTGACCTACAAGTGAATGGGAACGCTGGTCATTATCCTCTGGATGTAGAGGAAGTTGAAGAAGACTCTAGTGCACAGCTTAACATGCGTGGAGTTTTTCTGCATGTCTTTGGAGATGCCTTAGGTTCAGTAATTGTGGTAGTGAATGCCTTGCTCTTTTATGGGTTGTGGAATCCATGCCCCAAAGATGGGCCCTGCTTAAATCCATGTGTCAATAATCATTGCATGGAAAATGCTACTTTATCCCAACCGCCTGGCAGAGCAAACAGTTCTGAGCAAGAGAGCATTACAGTGGCTGGGCCATGCTGGTTGCTGTATTTAGATCCAGTCCTTTGTCTGATCATGGTTTGTATACTGCTTTACACAACTTACCCATTACTTAGGGAGTCAGCCCTTATACTTCTGCAGACTGTTCCCAAACAAATAAATGTACATTCTTTGAACTCAAAATTACGTATGCTTGAAGGTGTTGAAGCAGTCCACGAGTTACATATTTGGCAGCTTGCGGGGAGCAGGATCATTGGCACTGCTCACATAAAGTGTCCCGACCCTTCCACATACATGATGGTGGCAAAGCGCATAAAAGAGATCTTTCACGATGAAGGGATTCATGCAACTACCATTCAGCCTGAGTTTGCCAGAGTTGGCTCTGAATCAGGAAGAGGGAAATGTGAGTTTCCTTGCAGGACACAGTGTGCTTTGAAGCAGTGTTGTGGAACAGGAGAAGATAGTACCGGAAAGAAGACGGAAAAATCCTCGTCGCTTAGTATTTCTTGTTCAGAAGTTGTAATTGATTTTCCGAAAACCAGGAGGACTAAGTCGGAGAGCATCCCTTCAGTTAAGCTAGAGGCAAACACCGATCAAAATGAGCAGTTTGAATCATCTTTGTAACTCCCTGAACGGTGCTACCTGAGTTTTGGTGACTTTGACAATGGCCGTATTGCAAGAGGAAGAGACAGACGTTTTGAGATGCAATTTTGCCAAGTAGTGTAACTGCTGAAGTCCTTGTTCTTGTCATTGCTAAATCTAGAATGCTCGTTTTAAAGAACATAATGTCACTGTCATGAAACAATGTGTTTGTGTTGACTTTGAGACAGACAGAAAGTACACCGATGCTGTAACAACTTCAGAAAACCAGTTTTGACATTTCAGCAGACACTTTTTGCTGTGCTTCAAATGAATTTTTTTTTTTTCCCAGTGAAAAGGTGTTTGAAGGATAAGCATGTAGGAACTCAATTTGTGTTACAGACTTCTTGGACCTAATCTTTCCTTTAATATTCGATTTGTAGATATTCTAATATATTGTTTATTTAGAAGCCCTGAGGAAACCAAAGTTCATAGAACATTTTTAAAGATATAAGTACTTAAAACTGGAAACCACTGCAGTTTCAGATATTTTTCTTAAGTCTATATAACAACAAATGTGAAAGCTTTTCTAATAGATTTATTGTATAGCATATTTTAAAGAGAACATCGTATGATTGTTAGAAATGGTCCCCACCTTTTTGGGTAAGGTAGTGAGGTAATTAAAATTAACTGTTTGTGAAAATACCAGATGTGAAAGTTTTGGTCTTTTTTTTCTATCGGAATGGAAGTTCAAGCTACTGTAGATTGCTCTGTAATCAAGACCTGAGACTGGATTTTCTGGAGGTTTTCATTCTTTCCAAGTCTGATCATAAAAGTCTTTGAAATTGAAGGAATCCTTGTTTCACAGTGCTCTGAATGAAGAGTAAACTGATGCTCAGTTTACTAAAGTGAAAATTAGCTATGTCAGTAAGTACTCTGTTGGGGAAGGTCTGCCTAATTCTGTGTAATTCATGCTTTCAAGCATCAGCAATAGCCCCATAACAAGCAATTCAGACATGTATTTTGCTTGTAGCTAAGTGTGTAAGCGTTTGCAGTGACTGCAGTCTTGGTCTCAGCTGTGTCCTCGGAAACCTGCCACTGACTCTTAAGGAAATGGGTCAGGCAGTAGGATTTTAATTGGCTGTGTTTCACACTTTGAGATGTTCATGTATCACATAATTTCACTTACTAAGTCTCCAGATCTATGGTTTAAACTTGGTTAATTGACAACTGGCTCTAAAGAAGCTGTTACAGTATGCTACTGACTTACACCTTAACAAAGGAGAAATTGGCCTATAGACGTTGTGAATTTGGCAGAGACTAGGTGAGAGTTGGAAAAGATAAAACATGCAAGAAATCTAATTTAAACCTGTGACCCTCTCAGTCCACCCCAAAGTTATGTATGGGATATAACTGTGATTTAATTGACTGCTCTTATGCTCAAAACTGGAAAACAGATCTTCCATTGTTTGCTGACTCTGGAAATGATAGACACTCTGCCTCAGTCTCCCTGTATTAAAATGGGAATAATACCTACCTCACAGGGGCGTTGTGAGGCTTAATTCTTATGTGAAGAGCTCTGAGATCTGTTACTGGAAGGCACTGGAAGGAGTATAAGATACTACATTACATGTTATTTCTTCTGCAAATGTATTACAATAGCTAGGCATAACAGAGGGAACTGAGGATAGTTGGGGCCTTATGAGATTCTTTCATGCTGTGGTTTTCAGGTTTTTAACAGTATTTAAATATAGATTTTTTTTTTAATGATATTTTATTAGTGAAAGGAATGTAGCTTTGCTTCCAGATACAGAGCACCCTGCTAGTTTGCATTTCTAATACGTGTCTTGTAAAGCTCCTGAGTAGTTCAGAGTGGTCTGATGCTCATCAGACTTGGATTGGCCCAGGTCGTGTCAGTGGTCTTACCCAACTTCTCAGCAGAGCATCACAGTCAGCTCTCAATTATCCATGGGTGGATTACCAGTGTTGTGTATCAGCTGTGCAAGCTGCAGGGCCAGACCAGCTCTGTATTGCGTGCCAGTGCACTGGACAAATGCTATGTGCCAAAGCATGGGAAGAGTGGAGGAGATCAGTCGAGTTTGGCGCAAGCCCACTCCCGCAGGGTTCCTTAGCTTGGGTGTGGCACAGCTCTGTCCAGTCGGTTTTTGCCTCTTGGCTGCTCAGATGTATTCAGAGAAAACTGTTGTGTGTGGATGGGTCGATTGAGCGTTGTGCTTGCTTGGGGATGGTGGTGGCAGCTCGCAGCCACCAGCATCGCTCACTTTTTTTTTTCTGTGTTTATTTACTTGTTGTATAGTCTCATAAACTAACTTAAATATGTTAATATAGTATTTATATATGTTTTTGTTTGGTCTGAATTATCTTAACTCTTCTGTTACCTGTATATGATCTAGAGTTGACTGTTAAATGAGGTATTGTATGAGACTACATTTGCAGAATATGCTACCACTGCTAGTATTAACCAAGGGAACGTTGAAATCAGAGAAGTCCTTCTTTGTTTTTTTTTTTTTTTTCCCTCTAAATGTGTATCCTTGCTTTTTATGGTTAAACTTTCACTAATTATTTTGCTCACTAGTTTAAACTTGGTCTCAGTTGTTAGTGTGAATTAATGAGGTCCTGCTGTATATGGGTAATGCACCATAGAACTATAGTTCTTTATTTTAAAAAAAAAAAAAAGTAACCAAACCACAACAACAAACACCCCAAGACAAACCATAGTTGCACTGAGAAACCTGGCTTCTCACCTGTTGTTCCTATAAAAAGAGAGTAACTAGTAAGTCTTGACAGTTGCCAGCACTGGTTACCAGTCTCAGTAAATGCATCTGAGTAGATGGACTGGTAGTCACTATTTAATCTTTTGGGGTTTGCACCAGAAGTCATATTTTTCTATTTCTGTGTCCATTGCAGGCAATGGCTAGCTTAAACAAAAAAAAAAAGTCTCTCCCCTGTGTTATTTTTGTTATCAGGATAGGATACAGATGTGGTGGTGATGATGGGCAGAAGGGGGAGTTGTGTGCCATCTCGGTGCTGTGCCGCATTGCATGTGCAGCAGCAGCTGGTGGTAATGAGGCCCTTCAGTCTCATTAGCCCTCGATGGTCACTTCCCTGAAAGCGCATAGTCACGTGAAGGTGGTGGCTGTACAGCAGCAGGAATACAGTTTGTGTGTTTGTTCTTGCTGTATGAGACCCTTCTGTAGCCTGCTAGCCTGTCATTTAGTTTGATTCCATCTAACCTGATCTGTCTGTGCTTACACAGACTAGGTTAATTCTGAAGATCACGTTCCAGAATGCAGGGAGCATTCAAAAACACTGCACAGTCTCTGTTGTTTTGTTTGTTTGTTTGTTTTCCACAAAGCATGAAACTAGTGAATCTCATGTAAGTGAACACTGCAGTGGTGGGGAGCTAATTGTATTGTGTATCACATTTCTGAATTTTTAATAAAAGAAAAAAAAGAAACACTGATTTTAAGGAAAATTGTTTGCATTTCAGTGTCAAGATTCTTTATGCTTCTGATTAAATGCATCAGCTTTTTTATACTTAGTGTGTGTCTCATCATGCTATTTTTAGAATCACTTCTTACATTGTCTCTGCACCTGAGGTGCAGTCAGAACTAATTCAGACTCTGTGGGCTAGTGAGTACCTTGAAGGTTTACTTTTTAGCAGAGTAAGATGCTTCTGTGGAACCTCTTACAATTTTATCTTGATTGTTCTCAACATCCATTCTAGGCTTTTAGTAATACCCTGTTATTGCTGCATCATGGTATTTGGTATGGACACGCACTTAGTTGTGTAAAAGACAAAACTAGCCCCAGCTTGTGACTCCCAAAAGTCATGGCCAGGCCTCAGTCCCATGTTCATAAATAGTTTCATCAGGCTGACAAGTAGTTACTTGCATAAAAGGAATTAATTGTAGGAGGGAGTCCAGAGCTTCTGCCAGTATAGCCTGGCTTTTGAAGAACAACTTCATGCATGTATTAAAAGTAAGAAGTACTGTGGTGTTTCTAAATTGGCTGCAGAAATATCTGTTCAAATTCCAGGAATTTATTCCTTTCCCTGATTCATCTAGAAGAAAGAAAAAAACCAACTGGGTGTCCTAAGACTGGCTAGCAAGTTCAGCTGAACTGATATTGCTGTTTGCTTCTGAAATTAGCCATCTGAGTTTTTTAAGTCTGCTGAGTGGAATCTGGAGAGGAGGGATAAAGATTCCTGCCATTCTCATTCCCCTGCTTCCTGCTTTGACTGCAGTTCCTAATCTCTTCAGCTATGGAGAGTCCGTGGGGGTACAGAGGGGTGAATTTTTGTAGCTAGAGTTCCACATGGGAATGGGGAATACTGCTAATTATATATAAAAGCATATAAATACACTGCCTATTTTAGCTACACAGCATAGCATCAGTTACACCCTTTTCCAGTATGGATTTAAATTGTTCAGCTCTGTAGTAACTTTTTTCTTCCTTTCTTTGCTGGATGGAAAGAGGTAGATGCTCCATTTGCCTGAGCTAAGGCCAGTCTTGACAAGTTTCCAAATCAAACCTAGCTTTGCTGATAACAGTTGGTCTTGGTTAGTCCTTGTGACCTTTGCTTTGTGTGGTTAGCTGTTTCTGAGGTACAGTACCATGTTTTAGCAGGCTCACATTTATGGTGGTTTTTTTTCACTCACCAAAGTCACCTAAGTAGTTGAAGAGCAAAACCACAGTACTGAAAATACCTTTGACCTACAGGACTCTTAAAAAGCACATTAAGAGGGATTAATCTGGTCCCTTTAATTTCATCTCAAGGAATGTTGAAATGTAAATGGCATAGCTGGTGTTCATTGATGATATTTCTTTTTGCCTTCTTATAACATCATGAGGAGCAAGTTTTGTTTTGTTTGTTTTTTAACTTTTAAAGTCCTGAGAAAATGAATGGAGCTCTCGAATGTCAAATACTTTTAGTGGGGATTTCTTTCTCAGGTCAGTGCCTAGAAAGAAATTTGACTAGCAGAGATGCACTTTCTCCACCTTTCAGAATCTCAGAATCAAATACAAAGAGCACAAGTAGATGAGGAGATTAATAACTGGATTGAGAAGTGATGGTCTCTAAGTGTCCAGATTCCAGGTGCAGTTCAAGGAATAGCTGCTCAGTTCTGGGCTGCCTGACCACCTCAAGGACCAGGTCCAGCACCCAGAAGAACTCCTTTCCGCTTTTGCATCAGAGGCTTTGATCTCCAGAGGTCACTTCCAACCCCTGCCATTCTGTGATTCAATGCCACAGGAAAAGGGCAGGATGGGAGTGAAGCTGTGTCTGACTCCAAGCCAGTGAGCATTTTCAGCAGGAGCCTTCTAGGTCTGATCTCTGTTAGCATCCCAAACCTGGCATGAAATCCTTGCCATCAAAACTTTGCTTAGCATTTGTATGTATGTATTTTTACATTGCTATTCCCCCCACACCCTTTTTTTTCCTGTTATGACAATCAACACAAACCTTGAAGTAGTGCTCAGCCCCAATTCTAATCCCTTCCTTCAGCCAAGCTCCATTTGTAGTCACAAAGTTGGTAGGCATCTCAGCATTTCTCTCACAGCAGCTAGTGCAGCAGAGCCATGGCAATGCTGTGGAACAGGATGTGCAACCTGCTGGGTTTCCTGTGCTTGTGCTTATGTTGCTGGCCTGGACTGAGGCTTGTCCTTCTCCACCTTCTGTGCTAGTGCTGGTGGACTCTCTAGGTGAGTTTGTTAGATTTGATTTGTTAAGTGAGGTTTGCTGTGGGTTGGCCTACGTTTGTTTCAGCTGCATTCTGCAGTATAGGCTGCAAACCTCAGCTGAGTGAGATCTTCACTTGCTGCCAGACTTCTCCTGCTTTAAGGTACAGATGCCAAGTGCAAACATTTGCTGCTGGCCCACTGCAGATAGTGCCAGATGAGGGCTGCAGCTTGCTGATTGGTTTGATGTTACTGTGTCACCTTCTAGGTGAGAGGGCGGCTCGGCAGGTGTGCACAAAGTACAGCACAGTCTCAGCAGGTTACTGGGTCCTGGGCACTTGCCCTGTGCTGGTGCTCATCCCATAGTTTAGGAGTACAACACTCTCACAAAGAAATGCTGCACATCTTGCTGTACCCGCAAGATTTTTTACAGCAGGTAGCATTGTCTGGAGACACAGCCCTGAGGTGTGTTAGGACTCTACCCCAGGCAGTTGCAGGCAAGTTCATTTTCTCTTGAGGAAGGGATTGTATGAATTAACAAAAATTTGGGTGATAATTTTCACTTCTATTTTTGTGGCCATGTAGGAAAGTTCTCACCCAAGTGGATGAGACTGGTTTGCCTGCTTCCAGCTGAGTGTACAGAGAGGCTGAGTTAAAATACCAGGTAAAAATCTAGGCCCAGGCCAAATTCATCCCTTAGTAGCACATGTCTTAGACTTTTTTAAGTCGCACTCTTCTGAATGGATTTGCTCTTACCACATTGCTGTTGAAAGAACAAAAGGGAAAATTGTGTTTAATCATCACAAGGATTATCAGCCACCTTTGGTAGCTGTGTAGCTGAAAATCATCTGTGTATGGTAGATGCACGGCAGAGACACCAATGAGTTAGTTGGCAAGCTATTGCTGAAAGGTGTTTGCACAGCTTGGAAGTGGAATGGCACTTGGAACCACAATGCCCCAGTTACCTTTCTTTTTCTTTCTTTTTGTTTTTTTTTTTTTTTGTGAAGGAGTGGGAAAACTACAGAACTAAACATGAAGTCAAGCTGTGTGGGCAGAGCTCCTGTATCAGAACGGTGCTGATGTTGCAGCTGCTGGCCACGTGTGAAAAGCTCAGAGCATCATCCCAGCTCTGTGTTATTCCAAATCTGCTGAAAACTTTGATAAGGTTTTGGTTTTCTTTCCTTAATGTGTCCAGAGACATTTAGCCACACAGCATAAATAACTGAATACTGATTCACCTTGCATTGCAACAGTGTGTGCTGCTCTGGGAGGAAAAAAAAAACACCAAACCAAAACCAATGCCATTGAACCCATAGTTCAAATGCTGCTGTCCTTGTGTGGCCTTTCTAAAATTATCTGTGAAAATGAGGGAATGTCAAAATGTTTCTATGCCGAAAACTGTTTGGATACTAAAGTCTACAGCTTCTGCCCTCAGTCAACAAGAGGCTGTTTGTCTCGCTCGCGTGCTTTTGATCACAGGTGCATTGCAAGACCAGGATCAGAGATGCTCATAATTGCCAGCCTCTGCCCAGACAGTTTCCTAGCTGTTACTGCCTGTTTGGGAGCTTACAGCAACTAATGTGACACAAAAAAGGGACAGGCACTGGAACTCTTTAGTTGTTTGTTTCAGGGGCATTTGGGGGATATGTTTGTTTGTTTTTTTTTAAGAATGAAGCATTTGATTTGTGAGATTGTCCTGGGTTTGGCATGACAGAATCACAGATCAGCCATGGGATGGAGGCCATTAGCAGTTCTGAGCCTGCCAGGACAGCTGACAGGAATTGAGTGGCCTGGATTATAAGTGTACACTAGACCATTAGCCTCACATTCAGTATAAAGGAGGAAGTTTGCTGAGGAGAGAAAGCCTCCTGCTTGAGCTTCCTGATTCGGCTCATTCCCACTCCTTTCCTGCCCTTGAGGACTGTCTTCCTGGAATATTGTGACTGCTGTACTTTTGCTAGATGGAGTATAGCTGTATGTATGATACATACACATCCACATTGGCATCAATTTGGCTCTTTCGTAGAGCCACAGAATCATAGAATGGTAAGGTTGGAAGGGACCTCAAGGATCATCCAGTTCCAACCCCCTGCCATAGGCAGGGACACCTCCCACTAGTACAGGTCACTCAAGGCCTCCTCCAACCTGGCCTTGAACACCTCCAGGGAGGGAGCAGCCACANTCTGCAGGCTGCAGAGCCCCAACTCTCTCAGCCTGTCCTCACAGCAGAGCTGCTGCAGCCCTCTCACCATCTTGGTGGCCTCCTCTGCACTGGCTCCAACACTTCCATGTCCTTCCTGTGCTGGGGGCTCCAGAACTGCACACAGGACTGCAGGTGGGGTCTGAGGAGAGCAGAGTCAAGGGGCAGAATCCCCTCCCTTGCCCTGCTGCCCACACTGCTCTTGCTGCAGCCCAGCACACAGTTGCTGTCTGGGCTGCACTCACACTGCAGCCTCATCTTGAGCTTTTCATCACCCCACACCCCCAGGGCCTTTTCCTCAGGGCTGCTCTCAGCCATTCCCCACCCAGCCTGGAGTTGTGCTTTCACTAAATCTGTTTGCATTTCCACTTGTGGGGTTTCTGTCCTTTTCCTGATACCCCTTCTCCACTGAGGAAAGGTTCATCAGGTGATAGAACAACAGATGTGGGCTAAAAGCAGACACTTTCAGCTCTGGTAATACTAGGAAGGCAGATAACTTCTGCTGTGGTGGCTGCAGAGAGCAAATAAAATTATAACATCAAGGAGAAAGGTAAACCATTGCTTGTGTGTACGGATTTTGCTGTTTGATTGGTTATAGTTTGTCATCCTCTGAAGCTGTTGTGGTGGGGGCAATTATGTTCTTTGGTCTGCCTCCATAGCTTTGCTGCACTTATGATTTATTACTGTGAGACCTACATGTGACATCCGTGGAAATCAAAGTTAAAGACATGGGAAAAGAAAATGCTTACAGAGGGCACAGCTGGAACTGAGAACTTAGTCTTTTGAAGACTGAGAAAGTAGCCAGTGCTGACTCAGCTGTTTGGTCAGGAGAAGATAATGCAAAGCACCAAGCTTAGCAGGCTGTGCTCTTAAAATGGTGTAGAAAAGAAGGTAACAGCAGTTTTGTTTTGTACCTGAACATCTGAGAGGCAGCCTGTATTAAGACCGAAGCATGGCAGAAGTAATGTATTCATGCAGGCTGTGCTGCTGACAGTGTTTAAAAGCTGGATAGAGCAGAATTTCTCCAAATGACTTAAGACAAGGTAAGATGTAGAGAGTCCTCATATAATATGGAGTTCCCCTTTTGAAACAGTGTTTTGGAGGCAAAAAGCCATTGGTCTGGGCTAGCCCAATAACTGCCTTAGCAAGGGTGGGCTGCTGCTGTTTTCCCTTCCTCTTTACCTCTAAACTTTAACCTAAAATTACAAACCCGAGGTTTCCAGAGGAGGGCCACAAAGGTGCTCAGAGGGCTGCAGAAGCTCTGCTGTGAGGACAGGCTGAGAGGGTTGGGGTTCTTCAACCTGGAGAAGAGAAGGCTTTGAGGAGATCTTATAGTAGCCTTCCAGGATCTGAAGGGGCCTACAGAAAGGCTGGGGAGG
>VWYK01082059.1:1762-12750 GCA_013399775.1 Semnornis frantzii | reverse complement strand
AGAGGGCTGCAGCAGCTCTGCTGTGAGGACAGGCTGAGAGAGTTGGGGCTCTGCAGCCTGGGGAGGAGAAGGCTTCCAGGAGAGCTTGGAGTGGCCTTGCAGGATCTGAAGGGGGCTGCAGGAGGACTGGAGAAGGACTATTGAGAAGGGCTTGGAATGGCAGGAGGAGGAGGAGGAATGGGTTTGAAGTGTGAGAGGGGAGATTGAAAGTGGATGTTAGGAGGAAGTTGTTTGGAGTGAGGGTGGTGAGACACTGGCACAGGTTGCCCAGGGAGGTTGTGGCTGCTCCCTCCCTGGAGGTGTTCAAGGCCAGGTTGGAGGAGTCTTTGAGTGAGCTGTGCTGGTGGGAGGTGTCCCTGCCTATGGCAGGGGGTTGGAACTGGATGAGCTTCGAGGTCCCTTCCAACCTTACCATTCTATGATTCTATTCCTCTGGGTCTGGTGCACTGTTTTGGGTGAGTGTTGCCAGTTTGCCTCTTCCCAAACTCCCTGAAGGAAAGTGCAAGCAGAAGTTTAGATCCCAGTGACTGCCTTCACTTCCAGGCCTGGCCTGAGCTCTCATTCTCTAACTTTGACTGGGAAATGGCTGTAAACAGCAGCAGTGTAAATCTGCTGAGGTTACTCGGGCACAGTGATGTATGGCGCACCAGGGAGGCCTGCTCTGAAACACAGAGCACCACTGTGGGCCCTGTGTTATTAGAGAGATGCTGCAGGAGGAGACAAGGAGAAATAAAGGGCAGGCAAGGACCAAACAGCTGCAGGATGGAGCCAGTGCAGGTCTCAGCATTGCTCCAAACAGCATCACCTCTGAGACACCTCCTGGAAACATCACAGGGGACACCCTCACAGCACAAGGGTGTCTCAAGTGCCCCCATCTCAGGTGGTTAGATGCTGCTGTGGTTTGCAGGAACCTCTCAGAGGGATTTCCAGCAGCCCACCTCTCCCCTCCTGTCTCAGCCCCTCCTCCAGAGCTGTTGAGCACACCCAGCAGCACTGTGGGTACCAAAGAGGCACTGCAGGGCAGTGTAGGGCTGTGGCTTGGTGCTGTCAGCAGAATCTTGGTCCTGCCTTTCAGGCCTTCAGAGGCTGTCACCATCCTGTCTCAAAGATGTTTTGATAGCCTTTAGAAAATCCTTCCACAAAGCATCCCCAAACCCTGACCTCTGCTCTGGGGTGCTTCTAGAAGCAGAGGCTCAGGAGAGCATCCCTGCAGCAGCCACAGGAAAGGGAGCAGGAGGTGATCTGCTGGCAGGAGGGGAAAGCCAGGATAGAGGATGCCACAGGAGGGGGTCACCAACACAGGGGGATGGAGTCACTGGCACAGGGGGATGGTGTCACTGACAGAAGGGTTGGTGTCACCAACACACAAAGATGATGTCAGCAACACACAAGGATGATGTCAGCAACACACAAGGATGATGTCACCAATACATGAGGATGATCTCACCAAAACGTGAGGATGATGTCACCAACACGTGAGGATGGTGTCACCAACACAGGGGTTGGTGTCACTGACACACAAGGATGGTGTCACCAATACAGAAGGATGGTTTCACTTACATGAGGGTGGTGTCACCAACACACAAGGATGATGGCATAAGTACATGAGGATGCTGTCACTGACACATGAGAATGGTGCCACCAACACAGGATGGCATCACTAACACATGAGGATGGTGTCACCAGTACATGAGGATGGTGCCACCAACACAGGAGGATAGTGTCACTGACACAGGAGGATAGTGCCACTAACACAGGAGGATGGTGTCACTGACCCACAAGGATAAAGTCACTGGTACATGAGGATGGTGTCACCAACACATGAGGATGATGTCACAAGTACATGAGAATGGTGCCACCAACACAGGAGGATGGTGTCACCAACACAGAAGGATGGTGTCACACACAAGGATGGTGTCACCGACACAGGATGATGGTGCCACCAACACATGAGGATGATGTCACAAGTACACGAGGATGGTGCTACCAACACAGGAGGGTGGTGTCACTGACACACGAGGATGATGTCACCAGCACACAAGGATGATGTCAGCAGCACACAAGGATGATGTCAGCAGCACACAAGGATGATGTCACCAGCACACAAGGATGATGTCACCAGCACAAGAGGATGATGTCAGCAGCACACAAGGATGATGTCACCAGCACACGAGGCTGACACCACCACACAAAAGGCTATCCCTACTCTCAGCCCAGAGGCAGCCTGCAGAAATGCTGCATGAGAACTCCCAAGGAAAGCAGGCGAGGAAATGAATTCCAGGCAGGCTGCGTGGGCAGGGGGAGGGCCGGGGTGGGACGAGCCTCTCCCTGCTGAAGGCAGCTGGGCTTATTTTAATGGGCAAGGTCAGCAGAGGAATGACCAGGAAGAGGAATTGCTGCCATTCCCAATCAGCTGCCACCCCGTATCAATTATTCCCTCGCAGTTCCCTTGCCTTGGGCTGAAGCAAACACAACCCTAATCAGTTTTACATCTACGCTTAATTTTATTGGAAAAGAGGAGCCACCAATGCATCATGGGGCTGCTGCCTGACACGAAAGGTGACCCCTGCCAACTTAATGACACAATACATAACCCTTAATGAAGTCACTATCTTGTCCCTTTTTTTGCTGTCTCAGCCCGATGATTTATGATGGCATGGGTTTGCTTTGCCCTCTTTTCATTTCAGCTTGACAAAGTGGATGAAACAATTATCTTCGTTATCGGCCAGAGCAGCAGAAATGTGATGGTTGAGGCTTTCTGCAGGTGGAGGCTCTCAGCTATGGAGCAAGGGAAAGAAAAAACAGGCTGAGGAATTTGTTGTTTTGGTTTTTTTTTCCCCTTTCTTTTTTGTCTCTCACCAACTGTGGCCTTCTGAAGATGAGGAGAGGCTGCAGGAGCTGGGGCTGGGCTGTCTGGAGAGAAGGAACCTGAAAGGTGACCTCATGAATGTTTATAAGTATGTAAAGGTGAGTGGCAAGAGGCTGGAGCCAGGCTCTGCTGGGTGATGCCCAGTGACAGCACAAGGGGCACTGGGTGCATGCTCCATGGAGACATGAGGAGGAATATTTTCCCTATGAGGGTGCCAGAGCCCTGGCACAGGCTGCCCAGGGGAGCTATGGAGTCTCCCTCTCTGGAGCTATTCCAACCCTACCTGGATGTGTTCCTGTGTGCTCCTGCTCTGGCAGGGGTTGGACTGGATGAGCTTTGGAGGTCCCTTCCCAGCCTGTGACTCTGGGAAGGTGGATGGTGGACCCCAGGGTGTCCTTCAAGTCATGTTTTGCTGTGGCAAGAAGTGATTTTGAGAGAGGGCTCTCTGGAGCAGCAGGTAGAAGGAAGTTGGAGGGTGTCAATGCATTCCCTTCCCCAGCTCTTTTCCCTCTCCTCTCCAGACAAACCTGGATTTTGGGATGCAGACCCACGAGTGCACCTGCCTGAGGCTGCTAGGGATGGAGGCAACTATGCAAAGGTATCCAGGCTGTGTTTGTGCTTCCACCTCTTCAGCTGTATGGGTGTGTTTGGACCTGATTTTATGTATAATTAAAGGCAGAAGGAGCCTCTGTGAAACCCCTCAGAGCCCAGCCTGCCTCTCTGAGCTCACAAAGCTTTCTGGCTGCGGGTGCATTATAAACCTGCAGTGGTTATTTGCAGCTTGATGCTCTGATCCAAGTGCCTGCCTGGCCTCTTTATCAGCTTTCAGAGGAAACAGACACCTTTTTCCCTTGGTACCAACAGAGGTTGTGTGATGGAAGCCTTCCTCCATCGACAGAGATGCAGATGGAAGCTGACGGCACAGTATTTCAGCCCTGCTAGGCAGGGATGACAAAGTGCCCTGGCTGGCCATATGCTTGATGGCACTTGGAACTGCCACAGTAATATTTTTTGGCTGGTGCTGCACAGGGTCTGATGTGGCTGTTGCTGTTTACTCAGTTTCTCCTCCACACTGAGAGTGATTCAGGATGACTGTGAGCAGACCTGCACAGCACTGCTTAGGCACATGAACAAATTGCTGCAATCCCTCACTGATTTCCAGAGATAAAAAAGACAGACTCAGCTTTTCCTGTCATGTCCTTTGCTTGCACTGGGCTCTTCCCTGCAGTGATTTTCCCAAGTCCCAGGCACAGCCATTCCTCTGGTGCAGAAGCTGATGGAAATCTTACTTCCACACTACATAGATTCATACAAGGGTTTGGGTTGGAAAGGACTTTAAATATCAGCCAGTTCCAACCCCCTGCCATAAGCAGGGACATCTCCCACTAGAACAGGTTGCTCAAGGTCTCATCCCTAACCCTGATCCTCAGTCCCTCCAGGGAGGTTGTGGAGCACAGAAGCACAGAATGTGATCTTTGATCACATTCTGTGTTTCTGTGCTCCACAACCTCCCTGGGTAACCTGTGNTTGGCCCCACACCCCCCCTGGGTAACCTGTGCCAGTGTCTCACCACCCTCACTGCAAACAACTTCCTCCTAACAGCCACTTTCAATCTCCCCTCTTCCAGTTTAAACCCATTCCTCCTCTTCCTGCCATTCCAAGCCCTTGTCAATAGTCCCTTCCCATCTCTCCTGTAGCCCACCCTCACTGGAAAGAATTTCTCCTAATCTCCAGTCTCAATCTCCTCTCCTCAAGCTTCAATGCATTCCCTCTCATCCTGTCACTCCAAATCCTTTTAGAAACTCCCTCCCCAGCTCTCCTGTAGCTCCTTTAGGCACTCGAAGGCTGCTCTAAGGTCTCCCTGGAGCCTTCTCCAGGCTGAACAGCCCCAACTCTCCCAGCCTGTGCCCATAGGGAGGTGCTCCAGCCCTCTGATCACCTTCATGACCTCCTCTGGACCTGCATCAGCAGTTGGATGTCCTTCACCTTTGGAAGCAAGGTGTAGCCTGAGAGTTTTCTGCTCCATCTTACACTACTCAGCTGCCCAAACTCCCCAGTGGTGAGCTGCTGGAGAACCTTCTGTGGACAGAGATGGTATTAAAACCTTTTTCTACCAGAGATGGTATTAAAACCTTGTTCCACCCCTCAAACCAAGCACTCAGCCAACTCAATCCCACTGCCCTGCTCCTCTCTGGGGATCCACACGTTGGAAAGTCTACATGATATTAAAACCTTGTTCCACCCCTCAAACCCAGCACTCAGCCAACTCAATCCCACTGCCCTACTCCTTACTAGGGATCCACACAGTGGAAAGTCTACATGGTATTAAAACCTTGTTCCACCCCTCAAACCCAGCACTCAGCCAACTCAATCACACTGCTCTGCTCCTTGCTAGGGATCCACACAGTGGAAAGTCTTCAGGGGTTTGCTACATTCTGGATGGTTTTGGAAATAGAGAGCAGAAGCCTTGCAGGATTTCACCACCTCTGCTTCAGCTTTCTTATGTGCAGCCTTGTAGGTCGAGCCCTCTGTGGAGTGAACCAGTCAGAGTAGCTCTAATTAAGTTATTCTGCCTCATTCCTGACTAATATAAAACATGTTCATCAACCCAGGTCCTGCATTAGGGCTCCATCCTCCTCTTCACAAGGAAGGCTTTCTCTCCAGGCTGTGACCTGAGGAGGGTTTCTCAGGGAGGGTGGGGAAGGAATGAGAAGATAAATGCAGTTTGGCAGGGCATTAAGGGAAACCACAATATTGCCTTGTAATGCAGCTCCTATCTGATCAGCAGAGTCAACCCTGGTGCCGCAGCTATGTCTCATAGGAAGTGGAACCAGCCGCCCCCGTCAAGCTGATTGCTGAGATCTTCCCTGAGATACTCTTTCTGTCCGTTAGAGATACCAGCTGCTGGGGAACTCCCAGCATGTGCTGCCACTGACCCCAGCAGAGCTAATGGGGACCCTTCTGCAGCCCCCATCCCTCAGGCTCCTCTGGGGACCTGCAGCCACGCTGCGGAACGAGGCACAGCCTCCTGTGCACACTTAGCTCTTGCAGCACGTCAGGAACTGGGAAGACACAGCCTGGGTTTTCCTGGGTCTAGAGGGTCACAGGCTCACAGGATGTGAGGGGTTGGAAGGGACCCAAAGAGATCATCCAGTTCAAGCCCCCTGCCACAGCAGGAGCAGACAATGCAGCTCAGGGCACACAGAACACATCCAGACAGGCCTGCAAAGGCTCCACACAAGGAGACTCCACAACCTCTCTGGGCAGCCTGTGCCAGGGCTCTGGGACCCTTCCAGGCAAGATGTTGCCCCTTGTGTTGAACTGCACCCTCCTGTGCTGCAGCTTCCATCCATTGCTCCTTGGCCTATCCCAGGCAGCAACTAAGCAGAACCTGTCCCTCTCCTCCTGACCTCCAGCCCTCAGCTATTGATAAACATTTATCAAATCCCCTCTCAGCCTTCTTTTCTCCAGACTAAGTAGCCCCAGGTCCCTCAGCCTCTCCTCACCAGGCAGTGCTCAGTCCCCTCATCATCCTCACAGCCCTCCCTTGGACTGTGTCCATCAGGTCCCTGTCCCTTTTCAACTGGGGAGCCCAAACTGAAGGCAGCACTCAAGATGAGGTCTCACCAGGGCAGAGTAGAGGGGGAAGAGAGCCTCTCTCCATCTGCTGGACACCCTCTGCTCAGCGCACCCCAGGATGGTGGGAGTGGGACCTGAGTACTGCTTTCTCTTGCAGCAAAAGGAAGAGCTGCAGCTCTTGAATTGCTCCTTTGATTTCCTAACACCTTCCTTCTGCCCTCACAGGAGGCATTTCCTGCTCCTCTTGTCAGTTTGGACAGCATCCTAGGAATTCATTCGCAGGGAAGGTGGTAAATGTGATGTGTTGGCAGAAAACATGGGCGGCAGTAGCCTCCGCTACCTTCTGTTGAAATTTAACTGATTAATTCTCAGAGTGGTCCTGTGAGTCACAATTCAGGCTACTGAGCAGCAGAAGCTTGAGGTTGCCAGGATCCAGGCTCTCAGCTGGTGTCTACACCAGACACACACACACACCCCCCCCACCCTTGCAGCAGTGGGGTGCTGGATGCTCTCAAGGCCACCTGTCCCTCCTCACAGTGGCAGAACTATGGCTGCAGAGCTACAAATCCTGGTTAGACCCAAACACATTGAAGGGGAGAAGAAAAGGTTCTCTGGAGTGACTCCTCTACTGTCAGGTTAATTACAACCCAGATTAGAACTGGTTGGAAAATAGGAGCCTCTTCTAAATGAAGGAACAACTAACTGTGGGGTAGTTTAATCATAATTAATGGGAAGACACTGCTCAATGAGCAGCTGCATGCAGGTCTGGCTGTGGCTCCAGCAGCCCTGTGTGATGTATGGTGGCTGTTTTCTAATCCCCTCTCTTTATACCCCCATTCTTTCTCCTGGCCTTGCTTTAAGAGGTTTTACAGGTTCTACATCATGGTCCTGGCGACGGTATCCAAGGGTATTTAACTGCCATGGGGTGATACATAGGCTGTGGATTTGGGAAGAAATAGCTTCTCAGGGAGGGGTTTGTGCTCTCCCTGATGTGCTCCAAGGGTTAAGGCATCCTTCCGCTTTGCCTTCAGTGCCCCTGCCAAATTCCCTGCTCCTTCCTCTGCTGCGCTTCCTCCGCGTGTCAGCAGAGGAAATCTGTAATCTCCCAGCTACAGATTTGGGGAACTTTGACATCCCCTAATGAGGTAAACACATTACTGTCATGTACAAACAAACAGCAACAAATTAGCAGCTGACACGTGAGGAAGCCGCCGCGCAGCAACGCGTGGCACTCGCAGGCAATTAAAGCTGCTCGGTGCCAGCCAGGTCTGCTCCAAGCTCCCAGAGCCACTGTGGGGATCTACTGGTACCTCTCCACCTGTCTCTTCCTCATGGCAGGGGTCTTACTTTGCCACCTGAGTGATGTGTCAGAGCACCTGGGTGTGATACAGGACATGGTCAAGCACAACAGAAGCAGCTACTGGGAAAAGCAAACTGGTGACTGCAAGGAGTTGGTCTCTTCTCTCAGGCAGACAGTGACAGAATGAGGGGACACAGTCTTGAGCTGTGCCAGGGGGGGTTTAGGCTGGATCTTGGGAAGTTTTTCACAGAAAGAGTGATTGGCATTGGAATGGGCTGCCCAGGGAGATGGTGGAGTCACTGTCCCTGGGAGAGGATGATGAAGGGACTGGAGCAGTGCCTGGTGAGGAGAGGTTGAGGGACCTGGGGCTGCTTAGTCTGGAGAGGAGAAGACTGAGAGGGGATTTGATCAATGTTTCTGAGGGCTGGGAGTCAGGAAGGGGGGGACAGGCTCTGCTCACTGCTGCCTGGGATAGGCCAAGGAGCAATGGATGGAAGCTGCAGCACAGGAGGTTGCAGCTCAACACAAGGGGAAACTTCTTGCCTGAAAGGGTCCCAGAGCCCTGGTACAGGCTACCCAGAGAGGTTGTGGAGTCTCCTTGTGTGGAGCCTTTGCAGGCCTGTCTGGATGTGTTCTGTGTGCCCTGAGCTGCATTGTCTGCTCCTGCTCTGGCAGGGGGCTTGGACTGGATGAGCTCTCTGGGTCCCTTCCAACCCCTCACATCCTGTGAGCCTGTGAGCCTGTGAAGTGTGCAAAAAGCAACTGGATGAGGCACTTGGTACCAGTGTTTAACTGATTGGACAATGTTGGGTGATAAGTTGGACTTTATGATCTTGAAGGTCTTTTCTGACCTGACTGATTCTGTGATTCTGTGAGCTGGTGGAATATGCTACAGCTGCACCCAGTATTGGCTGCTGCTGCTGCTGGCAGCAGGGTGCTGAGCTGCTGGGACCCTTACTTGACCCCATGGGATTGTTTTTATTCTGCAAATGGGAATGTGTCTGAGCTGAGGAGAAGGATTGCAGCAGGCTGGCAGAGGTGGCTTCTCTGCATTAGATGTCTGTCAGAAATTGGCTCCTTGTGGTATCACACCTAAGGATCCTGATGACTTCTACTTTCTTGCTTGAGGCCTTATGCCAGGGCTCAGCAGCTAAAACAAGACAGGAAAGGGAGCCCAAGCTGGTAAAGAAACAGATATTTGCCTTTTGTTCTAGCACTGGAGCAGGCTGCCCAGAGAGGTTATGGAGTCTCCTTCTCTGGAGCCTTTCAGAATGTGCCTGGATGCATTCCTGTGCCAACTACCCTGAGCAATCCTGCATGGGGGGGTGTGTGTGTGTAGGTTGGACTTAATGGTCTCTGGAGGTCCCTTCCAACCTCTAATATTCTGTGATTCTGTGATTCTGAAAAACCATCTCCATTAAGTGAGAGCCAGGGCAACATCCCCATGGTCAAAGGGCTTTATTATTATAATTGCTTCACAAGGGTGAGAGCCTCTGGAGGAGACACCAAATCAGTCATAGTGCTGAATAATAATCACAGAATCACAGAGTGTCAGGGGGCTGGAAGGGATCTCTAAAGCTCATAGAATCACAGAATCACAGTGTCAGGGGCTGGAAGGGATCTCTAAAGCTCATAGAATCACAGAGTGTCAGGGGGCTGGAAGGGACCTCCAAAGCTCATAGAATCACAGAGTGTCAGGGGCTGGAAGGGATCTCAAAAGCTCATAGAATCACAGAGTGTCAGGGGCTGGAAGGGATCTCAAAAGCTCATAGAATCACAGTGTCAGGGGCTGGAAGGGACCTCCAAGCTCATAGAATTATAGAATTCTATATAGAATTCTAGATTGTGTGATTACAAAATCATAGAATGCCAGGGGCTGGAAGGGACCTCCAAAGCTCAGCCAGTCCAACCCCTCCCAGAGCAGGATCACCCAGAGCAGATCACACAGGAACACATCCAGGCAGGGTTTGAATACCTCCAGAGAGGGAGACTCCACAGCCCCCCTGGGCAGCCTGTGCCAGGGCTCTGTCATCCTCACAGCAAAGCAATTCCTCCTCATGTTTAAATGAAACTTTCTATGCCTGGAAATTTCATAGGAAGCATTTAATTGTTATTTCTATGAAACCTCCTATATCTGGGTACCTGCTGCTCCAGAGATGCCTCTGTCAAAATCACTTCACGCCACAGTGAAACAGGACTTGAAAGGCACCCTGGGGTCCTCCATCCACCTTCGCAGAATCACAGAATGGGAAAGGACCTCCAAAGCTCATCCATTCCAATCCCCCCTGCCAGAGCAGGAGCACCCAGAGCAGATCACACAGGAACACATCCAGGCAGGGTTTGAATAGCTCCATAACCCACCCTGGGCAGCCTGTTCCACGGAGAAGGAAAAAAAAAAGAGATAAAAATAAAAAATAAATAAGTAAAGGTAGGATCCATTTAAAAAAAGGGAAAAAAAACAAACAATCAAACAAACAAACAAACCCCAAACAACCTAAACCCAACAACAACAACAACAAAACCCCCAACTAAGGGAGCTGACATTATCAGCCATTAAACCAATAATCCATTAGTGACCAAGGCTGCTGAATAATAGAGTACCTTCAGAGCTGCCCATAATTTATGGTTCAGACTAGAGCATGGAGGCGATGATTAGAGCCAGGGCTACTGCATGACACATGATGCATGACCGCCCGGCATTGATCTTCACACAACAGGAAGGTGTCTAGACCGGGAGATGTATGCGCGCGCGGGGCCGGGCAGCGCATATTTCATGCGGGGCCTAATGGAGTGGTGGAGGCTGTGATGGATGAGAGCGCCAGGCCTCGGCAGCGCCGCGCTCCGAGCGCCGCTAATGCCTGACCTCTCTCCCGCGCCCCGCGTCCTTCATGCAGTCAGGGTGACCTCATTTGAAAGGGATGGGAAATGAGAGGCGCGGAGGAGGAGGAGGAGGAGGAGGGGAGGGAGGGAGAGAGGGGGAGGAGGAGAAGGGAGAGGAAGGGAAATAGAAGATGAGGAGAGGGCTGTGGTGAAAATCATAGAATCGTAGGACATGGAAGTGTTGGAGCGGGTGCAGAGGAGTGCCGAGAAGATGCTCAGAGGGCTGGAGCAGTTCTGCTATGAGGACAGGCTGAGAGAGTTGGAGCTCTGCAGCCTGCAGAGGAGAAGGCTTCCAGGAGACCTTGGAGTGGTCTTCCAGGATCTGAAGGGGGCTACAGGAAGGCTGGGGAGGGACTACTG
>VWYK01082058.1:0-11003 GCA_013399775.1 Semnornis frantzii | reverse complement strand
AGAAGTTCCCTCTTGTATTGAGAATTAATTTGGTTTCTTTTAGATGATACAGAACTTGCTATAGCAAAACAATTATCCTGGTGCTTTAAGAAACCCCTTAAATAATTTTCCATTAGGTTGAATGTCTATTTAATTAGAAAATAATTACTTCCTTGCACAAATGGCAGCTTGAAGTTGAAGCTAAGTATCTGCAGACAAATAAAGAGACAATGCCACAGAAAAATTCTAGAGCACACAAAGAAAACAAACTCAGCCAAGCATATGGGTCCTGACATGGGTGAAGACGGAAGACATATGGATATACTCACAAAAGATATTAACCGGATTCTGACATGAGCCAAGTATGTAAAGAAAGCAGTTTGATAACAAGCTATATATTTTCTTGAACATATTCATAAAGGCATGCTGCTCTACAGTAATTAATATAGAATTATTTTGCTAAAAATTAAGTGCAAGTCACAGGGCAAGTCACAAGGAATATATTAGAAATCCAGTACTATGAACTTCTGTTCATAGTCGTCTGTGTACAGAATACGGTAGGCCAGATGCCCACTGGTACAGAGCAGTCAACTACAGGGAAAGCAGCAGAAACGTTTCTGGATGGAAAACAGAAGTTGGTTCTTCTCTGAAATTGACAGAAGTTAGCGTAATGGAAGGAAGCACTCTTTGAACACTGCCAGAAGCTCTAGCTTGCTCTCTGGACAGCTGCATTGATTGGAAACACCAATATACATGGAAGATATTCAGAGAAATGTTACATTTTAATGAGGTTTATAGTGTGTGTGCTGCTTTTTAAATTATTATCCTTTTCTGAATAAAAAATTCTATTCAAAACTCCACATCCTCTGGGGACTCTATTATCCAAGGCATTATTTCAGTACCTAACACCAAAGTAAATATAATTAATAAATAAATTATAGCTTTCATAATATTTCATCTTTCTTTGAAGTCTGTCAAAACCAACTTATATTCCAGACAGAACTCATAGATATTTAATTTTTTATTGTCATAACAGCAAGTATTTCATATACATTAATGTGAATTCTACAACAGTCTCTCCCAGATACGTTATTTTCATTTTGTAGATATTAAAATGGGATGTCAAGACTAAGAAATACAACCAAATTCTTAAGAAACCCATTGAGGAGGAAAGATCATAATCCATATCTCCCAGGTGAACTGTTTGATTGAATACTGTTTTTTTCCTTGTTTGTTGGGTTGGGTTTTGTTTGTTTGTGGGTTCAGGTTCTTTCTTTGGTGTTTTGTGGTTTGTTTGGGTTCTAAAAACTTTTTTCTTTGTGTGGATTTGGGGTTTTTTTGTGGTGTTGGTTTGGTTTTGTTTGGCTTGTCTTGGTTTTGTTTTTCTCTGGTGGTATGGTATGTTTTGTTTGGGTTTTTTGTCAGGTTTTGTTTGTTTAATTGTTTTGAACATAGGTTAGAAGATTCTTAATGAAATGCTTAAAACTGTGTGAGTATCAGATTTTTAAACAGACACAAGCCCAACATGCTCTTCTGGACAGAAAATCACAGAACTGCCTCCAGGGTACTATGTCAGAGAAACACTGTTTACACATTTATTCTTAACGAGTCCTCTGTAGTGATATGAATTATGATTATTAATAACCAGATGACAAATTTTTTTAACTATGAAAATTATTTATTAATATTAGACCTCACCAGAAAACTTTTTTATATGGTACAAAAGCACAGTTGTGGGNTGGACAGAAAATCACAGAACTGCCTCCAGGGTACTATGTCAGAGAAACACTGTTTACACATTTATTCTTAACGAGTCCTCTGTAGTGATATGAATTATGATTATTAATAACCAGATGACAAATTTTTTTAACTATGAAAATTATTTATTAATATTAGACCTCACCAGAAAACTTTTTTATATGGTACAAAAGCACAGTTGTGGGACAGGCAATTTAAATAGTTAAGCAAAACTATAAATGCAAACACTAATTCAAGGTTTTGAGACATTGTTGGAGCGCAGCACACTGCTTGCCCTCTAGGGGGACGCAAGAGGCTCCTTTCTGCTGAAGCAGAAGGCAGTTGCATAGAGTAAATAGAACCGAAGCAAAAGAGCTTTATTCTAAAAAATATATAGTTACCCACAAAATAGCATCTCTGGATTTCAGGAGCTCCATTAGAGTTCCAGACAGTACGCAGAACTCTTTGGAGGGTTGCTATGGGTGGTATGATAACTGTTGGAGGCTTTTGGAGTTTCCCCAAGACTCTGGCAGGGTGCTGGGGTTTGCATGGTCTCTGACCGACCTGGTCTTGGTCTCTTCTCAGGTGGATGGTGTCCTTTCCAGGGCTCTGGACTTGGCACAGAGGTTTGCAGGTTAGCATAGTGTCTTACTGGTAGCAATACCCTGCTGTCACCACATAGGCTGGGGTGATGTCTTGATAAGTGAGCTCTCCAGTTAGGAGGAGCTTATCGCTGTCAATTCATGCCAGTTTCTGGCAGCTTTCAGCAACAATTCTTGCCTACGGTGTGAAGGCACTTAATGCCTTTCCCTGGAAAACCGAGGCACTGCAAATTTTGCAGGTGGACAAGCTTGAAACATCAAAGCTTCGTGTTAGTGAAGCTGATCTTAAACGTTGCAGCATGCCAAGGCAGAGCAAAGCAACATGGCATGGCGAAGTGAGTTGATTACAGCTTCTGACCATATTTTATCAATTGTCTGAGTCTGATGGCTCCATTTGGTCAAAGAGATTCACCAAACAGAATGGCATTTTGCCAAAACTACCCAGATTAGGTGAAGCCAGGGGCTTGCTTTACCCATGTTTTGGAAAACACAGGCCATGCATAAAGAAGGGTATGCATCTTGTTTACCACAGGAGCAGACTGGATGGCTTCAGGTCTTCTGTTCTTTTCCTGCGTTGCTCCCCACTCCGGAAAGGGAAGGAGGAGAGCAAGGGATCATGCCTGGGCAAGCCAGGGCACATATCAGGTCTATTTCGGCCTTCCACAACATTCTCTGGGAGACGATTACAAAGAAATTGTAAGTTGGAGACTTTGATGTGAAGCTAAGTCATTTCCAAAAATGGAAATTTTCCTGAAGAGGAAGCATAAGACATTGGGACCATTCCCCATGTATTCAGTGCAGAGAACTTGAGATTCATATGGTTGGCTGCATTGACTCATTTGATAGAATTCTGACACCCCTCCCTGAAAATAACTGCTGAGAAGGCTCTGCTAATTGAGTTTCTTTCTTCGTAAAAGAATGATCTAGCCCAAAGTAATTATGTACTCTTACAGGCTGCTGTGGTTTAGCTTAAAAAAAAAATAAATTTTTCTTGTAATCTACTCTTTAATTTAGTGCACACAAACACTTCTGCACAGTGATAGGATAATTAATATGTATCTTAATTAAACCAGGATTTTTTCATATAAAAGAAACCCTTAACGTGGTGTGCACTGCAACTGCTTGGAAAAATTCCACAGCATTTGTTAGACTTGATCTCTCGTTTAGGGAATCCAGCCACACTCACTTTAATTAAATCACAGCTCTCCTGACAATTTCCTATTTTTTATTTCATTACTATTTCTTTTGCATGTTGTTACTTCAGTGCAAAAGTCAGCCTGTAGATACTACAATTTTCCCTAATGCCACCATAGTGAGTTTTCATCATCTTTCTTTCAATTTCCGCTTCCATTTTACTATGTGCAGCAGAATAAGGGCAGTAACTGGTAAACATTGAAGAGCAGTCTGTGTTTCCATTTACAGGAATATGAGATTATAATGGCCTGTTAAGCCATTTCATGCTCTCCATAAAGATACTGAAGCACTTCCCTGTCTCTCCATTCACTTCCTTCAAAACTCAGTTATCACTTTTAACCTTGGCACTCTGCCAGTAGATTCTTTAATGGCCTGCTTTGTCATGATCTAGATGCTCTCTGAGTGTTATCCCTTCTCATGGGAAATTTGTTTCTTGATGGCATTAGTTACCATCTCCTCTGAGAGCAGTTGGGGAAATAATTCATCGACATTTCCTCACTATTCATCTCTTGTCTAAAACAAACAAAGATGTATTTCAACTTCTTAGCTGCCATTATAATTGACCTTTTACTCCACAGATAGGCCTTTACAATTTCTGTTAAATCGTGCTTCTTCTTTTGGTTCTACTTTATCTTTAGACTGCCTCACCACAAGCCACAAGCTTCCTTGTCTATGACTTTGTATAGTTCTTTTATGCACTTAAACATTTATTGTTCTTGTTTCCAGCATTTGACTGCTAGCTTTGGTGCAGTTGTTATCAGATTTTTGAATAAGCTATAAGTATTTTGTAGCCACATTTCCAGTTTGTCTCTCATATGTATACTGTTGAACAAAGACTTTATCTTGCTTTTTCACTTTTGGCTCCAGTTAACAGCTTGATTTCACGTAAGCCATAATTTTCTAAATTAATTGTATTATTGTTCTTTGTACTTAAAATGCATACTTAAAAGCATTCAGTGTAGATAAATGAATTCCAGTTTTCAAAGCAAAATTTCTATTGCATTTAAGTAAATTATATATATATATATCATTTATATATAATGATGTCACATCAGTGCAGTTTACCTGGATGCAACGGACTGTTGCATTTATAGTTTTTGCAGCCTAAGCAGGTTGGCATTTTGTTTGTTTAGAGTAGCCTTTGTAAAGAACATAGCCCTCAAGAAACAATGTACTGTAATCTGCTCTTCATTTGCAGGCTGCTGTTCTGGAACCAAATGTTCTGAACAAATGCACCCTTTCTTAGAAACATGCTACTACAGTTGCAAAGTAGTGATAAACTTCATTCTCTTCGATCTTCACCGTGAATCTCTTGAATAGCTTTGAAAGCACAATCTGATGGATGGCCAATGTTGTGCTGTAGGCAAAATCACTGCCACTAAACATGCAGATTTTGAATCTTTCTAAAATTGTATGTCCTGAGGTACCATATTTTATAGTTTCAGCTGCTTCTAAACTAGAAGTTCCAGTTAAAAGTAGTTAAACAGACTTTTTTAAAGTTAAACCATTTATAGTTTTAAAAAAAAAAAAAGTCTGAAAGTTGGGGGGTTGGTTGGTTTGGCTGGTTGTGTTTTGTTTTGTTTTTTCTTTAGTTAAAGCGAGTCTTAAACTAGTACTGGTCCTGAGATACCTAATTTTGCTTGCAATTTTACTTGCCTGCAACACACCAATTTGGTCTTTTACATGGATGAAATCCTGTTTGAGATCACCGTATCCTCTTTGTATTCCAGGCAAGAATTTAACTATGTGGATTAGAGTAAGAGGGATAGGAAGCTGGTTTTACTTTTTAAGTCAAATCAGTAAGAGTTCAGATTCAAATTTAGTTTGCAAATAAGTTGGACTATTTTTGTTTTAAGGTACTGCCTTGGTGTTCTTCATTACTGTACTTGCATTTTTCATTACAATAGTGTAAATGTAGAGCTGCTGTACAGAGATTTATGAGAATGTCATAGAGTTCAGGTTTTTCCAATTAATATTCCAATTACATTTCTAGAAGTATTTCTAGGAAAGTTATTTAGAAATGCTTTGACAGAAATGTGATACATACCTCACCACTACAGCAAATCACATTTGGAAAGAGTTTGGAATTGTAACCTCTTTGAATCTTGTCTACTGATTTTGACTGAAGAGTCACAATGGTTACCATGCAGAAAATTCAAGTACCAGTTGTCAGTGTATATCCCACCTGCTTTCCCTCCCTCTGACTGGAAAATACAGTCAGCAGACAGAGTGGCACCTATAAAATTGTATTCACATATACTTCAGTTACAAAGCAATCTCCACTGATACAGTCTCCTTGCACAGCTCACTTGTGGCCTTGATTGAAAATAATGAAAAACTAAGAATCATTACATGCTTTAGAATATTCTATACGTTATCCTTTATGCTGGGCACTTAAATTTGATCTACTGACTATTATACCTAATTACGTCACTTTAGTTCAAGAGAACCACATCACTGAATTACAACTAGCTATGACATTAGCTCAGTGGTACTGCCAAAGCCGCAGAACTTTGGCCCCAAGCTCAAGCCAGAGAAAATGGCCTGACAATTGGAGGCAATGACTGAGATAGCACTGTGGAGGGATGGTGGAAGCTGTGGCCTAAGGCGGTAGGAATGCCTCATGCCTTGAGGTGAGGGGTGACCGTGGACCCACCTGATGAGAATGCGTTCCAATTGAATTGACAGGCAAAAGCATTACAGTAGAAAGGGAACATACTGTAACACTGGGAAGGATGAACTGGAGAGCAACATGGTTTCAGACCTTGCAAAACACCAGTGATGTAAGGAAGGAGGAACAGACAGAAATTGCTCAGATGAGTAGTGGTGACAGCTCCCAAGACAGGGAAGGCTGGAAGCTTCTGACTTATGGTAGTAGGAGAAATTCCAGCACTCTGCTCTTGTACTTGAATGTACAGAATCTGTACAGTACTTGGAAAAGGAAAGGGAAGGGAAAGAATTTCATGAGGGAGGCTTTAGAGACACTTTGGTCTAAACTGAGCACTGAAAGCCCCCTCTTCACTTGAATCCTCAGCTTCTTTAGTCAGCATTCTGTCAGCTCCCCTCTTTACTGAGCTGTCAGTATTTTATTAAGTTAGGAAGTAAATTCCCAAAACCCTGCATAACTTTATGCAGACTAATAGTACTATGTTATTCTTAGAACACCTGGAATATCCTGCTTATACACAGGTCTTTCCAGATGTGTTTCTGGGTTTTTTCAGCTGCTCAGCCATGACTGCTGCCCCTGCTTTCTGTGTACTCATGGTAGCTGCTGCTTAGAAAATGTAGCACATTTGCTGCCTGTTTGGTACTTTCTACACGTGTCTCTGATTATCACCTTTGCTCGCAGCTCTGGTTTGACTCTCATTTTTCAGCTGTCTTTCACAAAAAACTTCTAATTTACATCAAAAGATTTTATCAAGTCTCTGTAATTTATCCTAAAATCAACAGTTAACTGGAGTTGTACTAAATTATATTAGACCTTATGTAGAATCGTAGCTCTTGCTGTATGTTACTAAGTACAGGAATCCATCTGACACTTGCAGTAAAAGGGTGTTAAAACTAATGAATAAGGCATTACATTATACACAACCACATAATTTTTTGTTGGAAAAAAAACGTCAAATCCAACCATTAATCCAGCACTGCCAAGTCCACCACTAAGCTACATCCCTCAGCACCATATATACATATCTTCTGAATTCCTCCAGTGATGGTGACTTGACCACTTCTCTGGGCAGCCTGTTCCAGTGTTTGACAAATGTTTTGGTAAAGAATTTTTTTTCAAATATCTAATCTAAACCTCTCCTAGTGCAATTCAAAGCTGTTTCCTCTTGTGCTATCACATGTTACATGGGAAATGACACCAACATCCGCCTCATTATGACCCCTTTTTCAACTTCTCCCCTCAGCCTTCTTTTTCTCCAGGCTAAGCAACCCCAGTTCCTGCATCTGCTTGTCAAGAAATTCACTTTAGTCCTTTTACCAGCTTCCCTGCTCTTCTTTGGATGTGCTCAATACTTCAATATCTTTCTTGTAGTGAGGGCCCCCAGACTGAACACAGTATTCAATATGTGGCCTCACCAGTGCTGAATACAGGAGCACAGTCATTTCCCTAGTCCTGTTGGTCACACCATTTCTGACACGTCAGGGGGCTAAGCTGGCACTTGGCCTTGCTAAACCTCATACAATTGGCCTCGGCACATCAATTCAACATGTCCAGATCCCTCTATAGAGGTTCCTGATTTCAAGCAAATCACCATTCTCACACAACTTGCTGTCACCTGCAAACTTACTGAAGGTGTGCTAAATGGGTCTGCTAAATTCCCTTGTCTGGGTCACTGATAAGGATATTAAACAGAAGAGGCCCCAAAACTGAACTCTGAGGAACACCACTTGTGATTGGCCACCAAATGGACTGAATTCCGTTCACCACCACTCTTTGGGCCTGGCCATCCAGCCAGGTTTCTTATCCAGAGAACAGTACACCTGTCCAAATCATAAGCAACCAACGCATGCTTGAATAATTTCCTCCTTTTGGAGTTTATTCTTGGCTGTTACGTGTGGTAGTGTCACTGAAGATAACAGCACTATGGCAATTTCTAAATTCCATGCAGTCCTGGTGTGTAAGTTAAACATAATAGCGACCTACTTAAAGCAACACAACCTACTGTATGATTGTCCGGACGGAGTATGTTTTACCTTACTCCACTATAAACTGGGATTCACGGATCCTTTAGGGGTCAGGTTCTTGAGTGTCCTATCTCCCCTTATCACATTATATCTGTGGATCTAAGGGTCTGTTCTCATGCATTAATGAGAAGTCTGAATGGATATAAATATTACATTATATAGACCTAACTAGCTCTGAAAGCAGGATGAATTTGAGGTGAAATGCCATTCGCAAAGACTTTCTAATCACCTTAGAGAATTTAAAAATCACCCTATGTATTTTCACACTGGAAACATCTGAGTATTTCCTATGGTAAGCTATTTCTTATCAATTTATTCATGACAAAACACAAGAACACTAAAGAAAAAAATCAGTATCAACATTAGTTTTAAACAGAACAAGACAGTTGTTCAATGAATTTTACCTCAACTTATTCATTTTACTGTGTGGTCAAGAAAAGACATTGTCATGATGCTGAAAATCATTGTAATGAAAAGCACTGCATTGCATCCTCTAGTGTTTGCACCACACCACAATGGGAACTGTATCTTTGTCATTACTTTCGTCCATCTTTCATCTTTGTAATGATGTAGAAGATAATGAAACTTTGTTCCCAGTCACTATTGCCATATTGGAAAGCAACACCTTAGCCATGGTATTTAACTTTATCCTTTTGTGGTTTTCCTTCCACTAGCTGTCTCATTGACTGCCACAGCCACAGCAGGTCCCATGCCCTGGATCTGTTATAGTTGTCAGGAAGCCCCACTGACATCAATGACAAAATTATGCTTCCACCTGAAGCTTCACATGGTTATATACAACTAATTACTTAAAAGGTAAGTTAGTACAACTCTCACATTTTTTTTTCCTTTGAGTAGAAATAGCCTGCCTTGTTTAGTTTTGAGTTCCTTATAAAACCATAATGATTGCAAAAGTTATCTTCAAAGTCCATAAAGATACAGCATCACATACATAATTATACTTTCCTTAGAAACTAAGATTGACAAACAAACATAATTTGAATGAAACAGTAAGAAGGTAAGGTATCTTTGATTAATCTACTTATTTTTAGAAGTCTAGGACTTGTGTTATTTTTTGAATGTCAAAACTTTTTTTATATTAAGATGAAAATACAAGCATATACAAGCAGCATTTATTGTCTCTAGATAATTAGCACAAGAGGAGACCCTGAATGTCAAATTCAGCTGTGAAATTAGGAAAGAAAGTCCCACAGAGTGAGCAAAACAAACCAGATACGACAGAGCATAACTGACACCTGATCATGCACTGACAGGTATATTTCTGAGCAGCAGACAACAATATAATAAAAACCCAGCACAAAGCAGAAAGAAACAGAAAAACTGTGTGTTGTGCTAATGACAACAACTAAACTTTCTGATACAAAGCCAGGGGAGAAATGGGTTGAGTCAAACAGCCAGTCTTGTCTGCTTAGGAATGGCTCTATGAATACACCACTGCTCCTGGTTTTCTTCAGTACAGCTTGCCACAGGTTCTAATACATGCTGAGGACATTATGACCTATCATTTGATTTAAATTTTATTCCTAACTAAAAATTGCATAGGGGATTTAGTGAAACTGCTTAGTAAAAGTTCCAAAAAGAACTGAAGTCTGTAGGGAAATTATGTCAGAAAGTTACCTCAACATGTAAAATAAAAGGTGCAGATACACTAAAGATGTAACAATCTTATCTTAATCCATGTCATTCTATAGGTTTGTATTTTAACCTGAAAAAATCGAGCAAAACACACAGCAATACTGTTTGGAAATTGTTTCTAAAATAACAAACTCTCATAATCATTAAAATTCTAATTGAATTATTATAGATTTAATAGTGAAACAATTGTAATGCAGGGGTAATTAATGTGAGGTGATTTTTTTTCAAACTTAATACTGTTTATTAATTTTTATATTCAGGAGTCTCATGCCCCCTCCCCCCAGTCACTACTTTTAATAATAATCAGTTCTTTGCACGATTATGAAATTATACAGAGGGAAATAAACAGGGAATTTAGAACACTTAAACACAACTAGCAACAATATAACAAACATTAAACAAAACTGGAAAGAGGTCCTTAGTTTCAATTATACTGCTACATATAACATAATATATATTACATATATACTGTTATATATAACAAAATTCCTTACAAAGAGTCTTTGAGTATCTACTCACAAAGTAGTCTCTCCCTATTTCTGAGGCTGCATTATAGCATCAGGCAGTACCCAAAGCACGTGGAGGGGCTGCTGTTGGTGGTTTCAAAATCATTAGAAGTTTTGGAGTTTCCTGGGCTCTTCACTCAGGCAACTGGGGGTCNCCTGGGCGCGTCACGCAGGCAACTGGCGGTCTAGCACAGTGTCTGACCTTGTTCTGGTTCCTCTTGACTCCCAGTTCATCAGATGACTTGCAGAGGGGCAGGAAGGATGCAATGAGGCAGTAGCACAGAGAGCACGTTAAGGCAAAAGCAACGAAGGTAGCAGCAGCCCCTTGTCTGCTCATCTATTTTATCAATGTAGCCTGAGACTAGTGGGCTCTTGGACACAAATCAGCCAAACAGAATGGCACTTTGCTGAGCTTGACCCAGCAACAGAAGGAGGGGGAGCAGGGGAACATGTCTGGGCAAGCCAGGACATGTTGAGGCCAATTTTGGCCTATTTAGGCCTATCACAACAACGAACCAGTCCTGATACGACTTGCATTCTGGGAATTGGCTTTTTGAGACAAAGTTGTTTCAAAGATCCTAAAGGTCACAAATGGTGTTTTAGAGTAGCATCTGTAGAAACTGAGAATGGTAAATTG
>VWYK01082054.1:7634-18829 GCA_013399775.1 Semnornis frantzii | reverse complement strand
GGGGAAGCGCCTGGGGGTGGTCCAAGCAGCAGCCTGCTGCTGTTTTGAATTTCCTGCCAACCTATGAGGCAGAGCTGCTCGTATTTTCCTGCCTGGAGCAGGGAAATGCAGGAATGAGGGTAACAAAAACAAACACTACTGGCCCTTTTCATTCCAGAAAGAAAACCTAGCGAGCAAGTTAATAGCCAGAAATATGTGCAAGAAACAACACTGGACCAGATGGGTGTCTAAAGCAGGCTATTACTTTGCAGAACCCTTTGTGGATTGCAGTGGGACAGCCTGCTTCACGGTGATCTTCATCGTGGGCTGCAGGGGAATCTCTGCTTTGTCACTTAGAACACCTCCTCCTCCTTCTTCACTGACCTTGGTGTTTGCAAAGTTGTTTCTCTCTCATATTCTAGTCCTCTCTCCAGCTGTAATTTCTGTTGTGCAGCAATATTCCCCCCTTCTTAAATAGGTTATCACAGAGATGCTACCACTGTTGTTGATGGGCTTGGTCTTGGCCAGCAGCAGGTCTGTCTTGGAGCCAGCTGGAGCTGTCTCTGTTGCACACAGGGGAAGCTTTAAGCAGTTTCTTGCAAAAGCCAACTCCATAGCTCTCCCCCTACTGAAACCTGGTCACACAAACCCAATACACTTGAGAATGTAATCTACAGCTGTGGAACTACATAGGCTGCAGATAGAGAGAAATCCTTCCAAGGCTGGTACCATATTATTGGCAGTATCAATCAGACTTGCTTATCATCCCTAGCAGGTCTTAAAGGTTACTGCTATAAAGGAAGGAAACCTCCCAGGTCTAGGATAATTTTTTTTTCTTTCAGCTTGTGCAGATGCTCACAATTTCTTAAAACAATAGTGCTTGTGATGGCTGCTTGGGGAGACCTGTGTATTTACATTTTCATGGCCTCGAAGAGAAAGAATACATGTCTCTATGGCTGTCAGAAATATATAAAAACTAGTTTGCTTTCTCAGTTGAGTTTATAAGGCACTGCTCTTTTATTAGATGCCAGACAGAGCTGAGAAATCCAGATGCTGGGATGCAGGCCTGAGGCTGAACATATGTTGTCGTTACACATTAATTGTTCTGTAAAATGGAGGTACCCTTGAATGGAGAACTCATTTCACAAGTTATTCCCCTCTTCCCCCAAAAACCCCAAACCCACAGCACCTTTCAGATTTGGATTCTGGCTACGTATTAACGAAACCGGTGAAGCATCTGCCGAAGTACTGCGATCCCCTAGCACTGCACTATACCAGGAAGATTCATCCAAAGGTGGGAGAAAAGGAAATGACTCTACACCTGCAAAAGAAAGGGCATTCCCACCAGTCATTGCCGAGAGAAAATCAGCCTTGAAAACTGGTCTGGAGAAAGAGAAGTGTTCTATATGCTGCAGAGGATCCTAAGTGAAATCTGCCAAAACACCTGATGGAAGAAACAAGGGAAGAGAACTGCATACTGCTGTCTTGTTATATACCTTTCTTTGTTTCAGAATGGGCAACTGATTTAGTGAAATCATCTGTTCCTGGAGGACACATGGTGAGGAAAGGGCCAATGCTTGCATAGCAATGAGGGCTTACAACTTTTGTCCCCAGAGTGAAAGACCTGGAGTTAATTTCTTAGTGTTGGAAGGTGTAGGGTGGGACAATCATGTTCTGAACTAGCGACAAAGGGAAGGGGGAAGAAACAACTGCCACCTGCCGTGGGAAATGATAGTTCCGTCGAGTTTTTTCTTCAGAACAGGGAAATGTAATGACTTCCTGTGTGTGCCTGTGTTGGTTTGAGGCTAATTGGAATATTTTAATGAGAAAATTAGATTATAGGCTGTGAAAAGGAAGCAATGGTGATGTCTGCTTCACTCATAGATTTGAGATGTATAAAAGCAAGGACACAAACATAGATAAGAGAGTCTGTTTGTCAGTGCCTGTGTTTTCTCCCTAGGCTTCTGCTGCTCTGCTTGGATCTGTGTAACCCAACTAATCACTCTGCTTCTAACCCCTCTTGCCAATCCTTCCAGCTCATCTTGCACGTAACGCAGACTCTGGGATAAGGTAGTGGAAAGAAGATGCAAGGGAGCCCCTCCTGGGGACTCTGATTCCTGGGAGGGGGATTGTGTTTCTGTATTACCTTTAACTTGTATATTTCTGTATATAGCTGTAAATATTTGTACTGTATTGTAAATATCTGCTTGTCTGTTGTGCTAAGCTGTGAATATAAAGCTTCATTCCTTAACTTCCAGTTGGGTGAGTCTAGTCTGGGTGAATTCATTGTGTGCGTGTGTGTGGAGTGGGTGGGTAACTCCCAAACCATCAGAGTGTCCAAGCTCTTCTAAGACCACAGAGCAAAACAAAGGCTGGGTCCATTCCAGGCCTCACTAAAACATTTAATCTGATGAGAGANAGTCTAATATCCTCAGCTAAATCTTCTCCTCCCTGGGCTAGATTACATACATAGTTGACTCTGACCCAGGTGGATATTTTCCAATGCCTACTAGCTCATCAGCACTTCTGCACATCCCAGCATGCAGCATATGCAACTCAGTTCAGAACCGACAAATATTCTCTACTCATTTTCTTTTTATAGCTCATCAGCGAGATTATCCTTGAACTCTGGTCCAGATATGAACAAATAACTTCTTTTTGTCTGAAAAGCTCACTGATGACTTCAGGAGATCTTTAGCTACTGTCACCAGGCACTGGGATTCCTTTCGTTTCAAGGAACTTGGCAGAACGTTAAGCCAGATACACAGTTACTGAAGCCCTTGAAACTCCAGACTCTCTTATTTTTTTTTTTTTTCCTTTCAGTGACTTTTTTTTCAGTCAGTCACTTGTGCAAAGCCTCTTATTAATTCTAGTGCATATACTCCCTTTGGCAGAGGTCTTCAGCAGGGAGACACAAGCTGTTCTTCACAAACGCTAATAGCATCTTGGAGGCAATATTCAGAATAGACCTGGAAAGAGTCTTTAGAGCTACAGGAGGGGAAGGGGCAAAGAACAAATATGTTAGAGTCACAACCTGCCTAAGGATTGTCTCTGTGGAGAAGATGCTGTTTACAACCCTTCCAGTCTGCAGGGCAAGGCAAGATGGCATTAGAAGGGAGCACAGCAGGAGTCAGTACCACCAGATTTGTGATGATCATCATGACAAGGACATCTTCACCGCTGACACATCTTTACCATACTTCTCAATTCAGTAAGCATATGAGAACTCCAAGGGCTCAGGACACACACACACTGTGAGATTTGCATCAGCTCTTGAGGCTGATGATCTCACTACAGCACTAAGCACTGCTTACAGTACATTCATTTGCTGCTTTATATGGAATATTCCATAGCAAAAGCAGACACACTGGCCAAGAGGAAACTTAGAAGCCCATCATGACATGACTATGTATATAATTTTTCAAAGAAAATTTGAGCTATGCTGTACTTTTTCTTCCAAGTTGCTGAAAACTCAAACAATAATATTTTTCTAAAAGTCAAAGGAGTCACTATGCAGGCAGAAATTCCTCCCATGTTTGAACAGTCTACCAAAGCCTCCACCAACTTCTAACAAAAGCCCTTTCAAGCTGCTGACTTCCTAATACCAAAATTCACTTGTTTAATGAAAATGTTTATTATAAAATAGTGGGGGGGCTGCCATGAGACACCCCATGAAATAAGCCTCTAATTACATTGAAAAATAGGAAAAGTAAACCAGCACTCTGCAGAAAAAGCCCTTTGTGTTTAAGGGGTGATTCAAAGCTTTGTGACTCAACCGGCTGTTGTGGCAAAGGTGCTACTTCTTGTTTCAGAGCAGAGCTAAACCTCCCTCCTAGCCTCCATCTCAGCACAAGGCTTTTTGGAAACCCTGGTGTTTTGATGAAGGTCTTGTGTGTTTGCCATGTTTTTCCTTGCTGTGCAAGGAGTGCTTTGTACTTGGTTGAGCTTTTTTTCCTAGACATCGGCACCGAATTTTATACAATCCCTATCCCAGCCTCATGTATTGCTTTGGGTCTCAAAGTTGCCCAGGTACAGGAAGGAAGCTGGGTAAGGCAACTGAGTGTGGCTGCTTTTGAAGCTGGGACAACCTGGTGTGTTTCCTTTTCCCTTTCAAGGTAGCAAAGATATATCTCTGCTGGCAATCTGCATGGCCTGGTGAAGCTGCAAGGAATGGACAAGTTGGCTGGACCTCAGGACTGTTGCTGTGTTGCAGTTTCCCCATGAGAGTTAAGCCAAAGTCCTTTGTTTACTCAGTGGTGCAGGCTTCTGTTTTCTAAGCTGCTGTTGCTATTTGAAAAAATTTACATGTATATTGAGGAACCAGATGTTTCTGCTCAAAAGCCTGTTCTTAGATAAAATGGTTATAGAAGCAGCTAAGCCACCTGGGTCAGAAAAAGAAACTAGGTGTTCTGAAATCTGGAGGTCCTACCAGCACAAAACTGGCACTGGGCAGTTTCCCTGTAAGAAAACATATGGAAATGGGAAGACCTGTGGTCCAAGATAGAGATGGGGCAGCCCAGCAGGGCTGGGGAACAAGAATAATTTCCTCATGTTGCCTTGGACTAGTGACTGAATCACTGGCACCCATTTTGCTTACCAGTCCTGTCCATGGGTGGTGTGCCCAACCTGTCTTTGCAGCAGGGCAGAGGCTCAGACACAGGCTCCTGCATCCCCCAGGTATGTGGGGTGCAGCAGTGGCAGTGGCCAGGACAGCTCAGACATGTCCACATGAGTGCCTGTCAGCAGATACATGGCCCAGTTTGCCTGTGTCTTGGCTGCTGTCTGTAATGTGAATAATGATGTTTCTCACAGACTCTGCAGCAAGGCAGTCGTCAACACCAGGGAGACAGGAGATTACATGGCTTTAGCCCTGTCAGTGATACTCTTTTCAGTGACTGCGAGGCTGATTGATTCAAGTAACGCAGGATGTAGAGTCTTAAGCCTTCACTGCCCTGCTAAAAAAAGGGCAGTTTTACCTGGGAGTAGCTGGCAGAGCTCTCCACTGGAATAACAGCCATGCCTTCAGCCTGGCTCCCTGGTGTGGACATGCTTCCTTTCCTCCTAGCAGCACACAGGTGCTTTGTCTGCACTTCAAGACCTCTCATGTGTGTGAGTTATCTTAAGGTAACACCATTAGTCATAAGCACTGAAGTCATGGCCTCAGTGACAGAGTTTTGGAGGGAGAACCTGGTTCAGGGTCAAACTGCTACTCAGCAGTAAAAGAAAGTTGTTCATGCTTTCCTGCCCTCACTTTGGCCTCGTTATCCCTCTCCCTCCACATGCACATGTAAATGTGACAGATAGCTCCAGCTCTTATCATTGCTGGTCAGCTTCCCACCCTTCCTAATTACACTCACGATGAAAAATTGTATCAGCCAGCAAGGAATGTATCAGAAGCGAACCAAATAAATGTGTTCAAATTTGTCCCTGACATCATCCCACTAGGGGATTCAAGAGCTGAAAAAAACCCACACGGTCTGAGCTATTTGCTCTCAGAGGTTGTCCCTCCGAGGTGCTCTTCTCTATGTCATGGTTAATCTGCAAGGAGATGAGTGACTTGACGTTGTAGGACTGGTATTCCTGCACCTCTCAGAAGTGTTATGTCACTAAAAAAAATAAATGGATGAGACCGAAAGTGCAGCTCTATGTAACAATGCAGTCCAAGCCAAACAGAAATCCAAAGAGACTTCTCGGCTGAACCACAGCCTGCACAGAAGCTTTTTTGTAGCTGCTTAGCATGCTTGCAGATTCGGTTTTCTATTTATTCTTGCCTGGAAACTTGCAAACGTCTAAGCTTACAGTGCTGTGTATATTTCTAGATACAAACAACAGTTCTTGCAGCAGGCCAGCACAATCACAAGGTAAAATAAATCCTCAGCTCATCTGTCTGAGAAGATGAAGTAGGGGTCCATATAATACACTGTCTCCATAATTCTGCTTTCTTTTCTTTATACTGCTTTTAACGCTTTATATTTAAGCACAGTGGAAGAAATCCTGTTGTGGCTGAGATCAGTGACACAAGTCACAGACTGCTGCAGATTCAAACTTGTGTACAGTTCATTTGCCTTAGCCTAACAGCCCTGAAGACTAAGAATAAATCGGATGAGTTATTTCTTGTTTCACTACCTTTTCGAGTCCTGCCTGTTGGAGACACAACGCAAGCTCAAAATTGTCTTTTCTAGTGCTCTAAAACCAAATTATGTGATCAGTACCTTGTACAGGTGTAAACACTCTTCCATGGAACAAAAGTTTTATAAAATAGGGTGGAAAAGCTTATAATTTAGTCTACTAGGTAAAAACCAGAAATGATGCTCCTTCCCTGGAGGTGTTCAAGGCCAGATTGGACGAGACTTTGAGTGGTCTGTACTAGTGGGAGGTGTCCCTGCCTATGGCAGGGGGTTGGGATTATATGATACTGGAGGGCCCTTCCAACTTTATCATTCTATGATTCTGTGACAAGAACTGGAGTTTCATTCAGTGTAAGAAAATCAATAGACTTAAATATGGTATTTTTGTTCCAACAATGCCTTGAAACAAAGAAATATAAATATCTGCATGTCAGAAACTGATGTCAATACCAGGCTGTTTCAGACCTAACTGTCATTTAAAGTTCATTCTTCATTACAACTTTTGTCTTTTAAATCCTTCTCTCAAAAATGAAAAAGCAAAATGAATCTTCTGCTTTTGAACCACATGTAAATGGAATTGCAGATGACTAAGTGTCCTTACAAGTATGGTTTTAGTTTGTATTTGAGTGACTAAGAAAAGAACTAGTTGAAGATACGTGAAGTGTAGCTGCGTGCATGCACTGTAGAGTTGATGGGTCCCTATAGTCATAGGACTGTTACTTGTAGCAGGGTCTTGTCCACATCAGGAGACTGCCTCCTGGTCCCAGCAGAGACAGAGGAGGCAGTTTTGCCCCCATCCATCTGGCTAGGTGCTGGCAGCATTCAAAGGCAAGTTTAGAGAACACCTGCAAGGACAAGCTGCCAAATGGGTCCCTCCTGCCTGCATGGCTGCTGCTCAGGCAGCTTCCCAGGGAGTGCCTGGCAGTGTGTTGACCCAGCTTGCCTTGGCATGGAGGTGTCCAGGGCAGCTGGTGCCAGGAGAGGCATGGGTGTTCATGGTCACCAGCTGGGTGAAAGGTGAGTCACACCCAAGGGTGGCTTGGGAGACTCTCAACAACATTGTCTACTTACCGTCACGGGTTTACAGTTTTGTTTTTCCCAAACTAAAAAAGAAACAATGATGCAAAATAGAGACAACACTACAGCTGGGTAATGCACTGAAGAAAACACCAAGGGATGCATGAAGAGAAATATTTTGAGTGAAGAATCACCCGAGTTGCAATGTTATGCCTTTCATCTATAGAACAAACCAAGTTCTTTAATGTCTATACTTTAAATTTTGGACCATTAAGCTAATTTCCATTAGAAGACTAATCAAATGAACATTTATTTTCTTCTTTTCTGTTTGGCTGCAGCTTTTCTGGTTTAATTTTGTTTTGTTTGTTTGTTTGTTTGATGTTTTAGAAGGGTTGTGGCTGTGGAAGTGAGAACTTGGCTTGATTTAAAATGTAAATGCAATTCTATCAATCTTCCCCTTTGCTAATAGGCTGCCTGGGCATTTTAAGGGCATGTAGTGAAAAGGAAACTGTGACTGCTAAATAAAAGCCACCCCCTGCTGCTCCTGTTCATATTTATTTCACAATCAGCCCATTGAAATGGTGTGATTCACACTCTGATGCTGTCGTTGCCTAGCTGGCAAAGTCACTGGTGAATTTAAAGAAGTTTCCCAAGCTGAAAACCAGGCAAACTGCATTTGAGGCAAAAAAGCAGTCTTATCAGTAATGAGAATTAGTGAGCCAGTGTAGTGATCTCTCTTGCTGAGAGACAAGGCTACCCTTGCAAATGAGAAGCTCCCTTGAAATACGAAGCTGTCTTCAAAAAACTCTGAGAAGCGTCTTGCTTTTGAAATGTAAAGTGTCCCTCTGATATCCATATACATAGAGTACACAAGAGTAAAGTCATGCTAAAGTTTGCAGAGGCAATTTGAATGTCGGGGTTTTTTTTTGTTTGTTTGTTTGGGTTTTGGGGTTTTTTTAATGTCAAAACATTATTCCTCAAATAAATAGCCCTGAAAGGGCAAAAGAGTACACAAGAGGAAAGAGGCTGCCCGATTCCCTGGTACTCTTGGGTAAATACTAAAGGAAAACTCTGTCTGTTTACCTTAAATTATCCAGAGTTAATATATTCATCATCTAGCTTATAATCAAGCAGTTTGTGTGAAATAGTAACATAAAGACATCTGGCTGAAGCATTATCTGCTATATTCTTCACGATCCATATACCTTTCCACTGGCGTAAATTAAAATGAAAGTTTAAGAGCCAGTAGCAACACAGAAGATTAGAATAACCTCAATAAAGATCACTAGAAATTGGATTGACAAAAATAATTAAATCCAAGACTATTATATGGTCAGCTCTGAATTCTTGCATAGAATTTCTACTGTAATGTGAAAGCTTGTGATTTGGAAATGACAGAAGATGAAAAAAAACCCCAAAACTGCTAAATTTAGTGTTATATATTTCATCATTAATCATGGGATAAATATTAGCCACCAGTCAGAACTGTCATGAAACAGGTGAATGTAATTTAAAGATGTATCAGAGGAGTTACAGCCAGCAGGGACAAGGAGATATTGCTATCAGTGTAAAAGCAGGGATCTGCTCATCTAACATGAGTATTTCTGGTCGCCCATGGTTGAGGAGGGTGAATTCAGACAGCAGAGACTGCAGAAAGAGCAGTGAGAATACTTAGTGAATTGGAGAGGTGTGACAATGTGGGCATTTCCCCCTTCTACCTCCCTTGTCTTCTCAATCACTCTTCCAAGAGCTGGGTCCTTGTTCTGCTCCCCTGTAAAGCTGGCTGTTGGCTGTGTGGCTCAGGGAACTCCAGTCCCGTCACAACCTCTCTTACTCATTTCCCCATAGCTGTTACTGGGAAATTCTATAGTGGAGGTGAAAAGGGGATGGTGCTATAAGCAGTCTCTCTATACATGTGCATCCCAGTTGCTCAAAGAAGTAGAAATCCAGGCACATAAGGACTGCAGAGCTGCAGAGCCCAGGCAGACCAGAAATTCTGCTTCTGCGCTGCCGTTTGGATTGGCACTGTCTCAGCTGCTGAGCTGTAGACATCCCTTTGACTGATATGAGAACAGAAGTGGCAGAAGTGTAGGGTGATGGTTTGTGGCTTTCTAGGAGAGTCCATGGGTGCCTGAAATAGAGGCTGAAGGCCTTGGAGTTTAACCCAGAGCAAGATGTGGTAATACACTGGCCAGAGTACAGGTGTCCCAACAGACCCTAGTCTGAACACAGCATTAAAACCCCAGTGCAAGCAGCACTATGTGGTTGTGTTGTGCTCTCAGACAGGCTGGGCTTGCTCCTGTGGAGTGTGAAAAGCACATGTACAGGCAGCACAGCAGCTGCCACACTATGAACTGCACTCAGAACATCAACCCATTTCATTCATTAATTGTGCACTCACAAAAAAGGTTGGCATCAGCTTTGTTCATGTCAAGAAGACATAGTTTCAATTCTTCCTATTGCATAATTTAGGTACATGAGCTTCTGTAATAAAACAATGTGCCGGGAGGAGAATGATAGCATTGTCCACACCATTTTCTCTGTGACACCAAAGAGAAATGGAGCGAACAGAGTCAAAGAAACTGAACAACATTCAGGGAAGTATCAAAGTGATCAAAGCAGACTCTTTGATTCTGCTCTGCACATACTTTTCAAAGGAGGGTTACATTTCCAAACACAGCTCGTCGGTTCTTGGTGCCAATAAACCGGCTCCGTATAGCTTTATACTTTCATAGGGGTAGGAACAAAAAAGAATCTTTAGTGAGATGCATTTTCTAAACTTTGCTATCAAACATTGAACTTGCTAGGAAAAGGGTAAATATATTTGTTTCTCTCTAAGGATACTGAGTCCTCATTGAGAGAGACACAGTGTCAGGCCTGAGCAGCCCTGTAGTCAAATCAGCATTTGCAAGCACAAGGAAAAACTCAGAGCTGATCTTTTTGTTTGTCTGTATTGAATATACCTCCTTGTTAACAGATTGAGCCTCAGAGGAAAAGAATGACTTACAAAACATGTGGAACATGTTTAAAGAGGGGCTTGGAAAAGGTGTCTGGTCATAGTCCTTTTCTAGCTAGAAAATATTATGTTCATGCATTTATCTTCCATTCTTTTCCCAAAGAGATAGGTAAGGTTTCAAGGCTTCTGATCTGAATGCACTGGAGTAAAATATTATTTTCTGATGTTATAATTTGACCATTAATTATGTCAAGCATGAACTTTTCTTATACCCTGGCAGGATGCACTCCATTTCTGTCTTTGTAAAATCTGATTTTCTCTCTGTGCTGCAGCAACTGTAAAACACAAGCTGCCCCCAGGGAGGTATTTTGTTCAGCTATGTGGACACATTCTTCCAGGAAATATTGAAGCCAAACCGCACACACACACATATGCACACACAGGCACTCTCTGAAAATTCAAACCTAAAATGGAAAACAAACCAGCACCAGGTCTGGAGTCTAAACTTCAGTGCATGCTGTTTTTTCACTTTTATCTTTTTTTTACCAATGAGGGTTAAGGACAAATGCAGGCACTTTACAAACATGTTGAACACTGCCCAAGGACAGCCCAGTATCTTCTGGCCATGCCAGAACTCAAAACCCCATGCACTTAATTGTTTTCCTTGTGTGTGAGGCAGACATGGGCAGTGACAATTGTGAGGAGGCAGCATATACTGCAGTGTGAACATCCTGCATGTGACTATGGAGGAAATACAGTGCAAAACAGGAGAAGAGAGAAAACAAAAGGTATGTTCACTCTCTTATGCATTGTCTTCTTTTTGCTCACTGAAGATAGAGACATGAGAAAAGTCTGAGACACCCCTTGGCAGCTAGTGTCAGGAACAGGACAACTGATACAGCAACACGGGTTAAGTAATCAGTCTGACCCTTGCTTAGGTTGTGGCTTCTGCCCTGAAATGGAGCTACTAATGGGCCAGAACTGCTCTTAAACCAAATGACATTCTAGTGCTCTTTTTATTTAGCACATCTATCTATCTATCTATCTATCTATCTATCTATCTATCTATCTATCTATCTATCTATCTATCTATCTATCTAGCCATCCATCCATCC
>VWYK01082047.1:0-25467 GCA_013399775.1 Semnornis frantzii | reverse complement strand
AAAAAAAAAAAAACAACTTTCCAGAACTTCTTTTGCTTTTAGCTGGGAAACTGCATCCTCAATGCAGCCCCAGACCAAGAGCTTTGCTTGTGCAGATGGGCACCACGGTGCCAAGCAGAGCTGGGTTGAGCTGGATCACCCCCACAGACAATTAATCCTCCCCTTGCCCTTTCTTAGCTGGAGTGGAGCTGAAGGTTCCCCTCTTTCTAGTGCCTAATGAATGAAATGCCAGAGGAAGGATCCCAGAACCCTCTGCAACACTCGCCTGGGTTCCAGGGAACTGGTGTGTTCCTGGTCACTGTTCTTTTTGTTCCTAAAAGAGTGCATTAGATAAGCTCCTACTTGGGCCCCAGCCCAAAACATCTCCTAGGTTCCACTTCAAGCCCCTTGTTACCCACCTGTGCTGTCGTCGTAAACCACAGTGGCTGACCTCCACTTCAAGTACTGCACGAGGTCCAGAATGGCATGGCTAAGGGAGGCATAGTCAGGGTACAGGTTGACATAGAAAGTGTCCTTGTTATCCAAAGGGTGATGCTTCCACCGAAGCTGTATGTGAGGAACTTCCAGGGCATTGCAGATGGACTGGACAGCATTGGTACAGGAACCTTGGGAGGGTCCAAATATTGCTACCACCCCCAGAGCGAGCTGGTCACAGGCTGGAAGAGGAAGGGAGGGAAGGATGCTGTCAGTGAAGCATTGGCACCTCTGTGGGCACAAAGAGCTTCTTCCTGAGCAGCAGATGGACAAAGGAGCTTCTGGACACTGACAGCAGTGTAGGTATTAGGTAGTTACAATGGTGATGAGAGGCAGAGAGAGGAGGAAAGCTGCTGAGAAGTTGCTGTGCTCTTACCTTTCTTAGTTGCTTCGAAGCTGTCATGGAAGTGTATCCTCTGGATGTCATAGGTCAGCGTCGTGTTGGGCAGCAAAGTTCTGTTTCTGTTAATAATGTTGGCAGAAAACCTGAAGGCTTGCTCCTCAGCACTCATAACCTGGGTGTTGGGGCCATCTGCATACTCAAAGATCCCTCCTGCAAGACAAGACCAAGCCAGTATTAAGTCACAGCAAGTTGGATTCAGAATCTTACGGAATAAGGAGGAGAAAACTTTTGGACAGGGCTGTGACTTCTGCTGCCTGAAGAAGGATTGCTCCAGGACACTTCCCAGGCTGAAATAAAGACACTCAAACATTTGGTCCGTGGGAGTGTTCAGGGGACAGGTTTAAAGCCTTGGAATGTCTTCATGAGACAGATGAGTGGCTTCCCATAAAACTGCAGGACAAGACTTTGGGAAGTGGGGACAGGCTCATTGCTTGGCCTTGGAGATGCTCCACGTTTGTGCTTGGAAGAGTTGCTGTGGTATGAAGCTGCCTCTGCCCTCCCCTCACAGAATCACAGAATTAGCCAGGTAGGAAAAGACCTCTAGGATTGAGTCCAAACTATCACCTAACCCTTCTAATTACCTAACCCATGGCACTAAGTGCTTCATGCAGCCTCCTCTTAAATACCTCCAGGTATGCAGACTCCACCACCTACCTGGGCAGCCCATCCCAATGCCAGTCTCTCTTGCTGTGAAGAACTTCTTCCTAACACCCAGCCTGAACCTGCCCTGGCACAGCTTGAGGCTGTGTCCTCTTGTTCTGTCCCTGGATGCCTGGCAGCAGAGCCCAACCCCAGCTGGCTACAATCTCCCTTCAGGTAGCTGTAGAGAGCAATGAGGTCTGCCCTGAGCCTCCTCCAGGCTGCACACTCCCAGTTCCCTCAGCCTCTCCTCACAGGGCTGCTCCAGGCCCCTCACCAGCCTTGTTGCCTTTCTCTGGACACCCTCCAGCACCTCAACATCTTTCTTAAACTGAGGAGCCCAGAACTCGAAACAGGACTCAAGGTGTGGCCTGACCACTGCTGAGCACAGGGGCAGAATAACCTTCCTGGTCCTGCTGGCCACACTGTTCCTGATGCTCCCTGCTGTGTTGATCTCCTCCCCACCTTGTCCACCCACCCCCAGGTCCTCACATGGCATGTGGGCAGTGTAGCCCTGTGGCTGCCTATCGTTAGTGCCCTTCTCATCATCTATTGTTCCTCATGTTTATGTTAGCCAAATTCTTAATTCAGACCAGCAGAGACTTCTGACTTTGCCTCTCCCACAGCTTATCTGCTCAATAATGCAGGTCCTGCATGCATGCCTGCCCATGTTCAGGAGCTGTTAATGCCATTACACCTCCCCAGGGGCCAGCAGTTCATCTCTCACAATCTCTGGTTTCTTGTTTCCATATCTGCCAGCCTTGTCCTCAGCTCCCCACTGACAGCCACTAACTGAGGTCATTTGGTGCAAGCTCTAAGTTATACAGTTGCAGGTCCTTGTCTCTGAGGTGTGGCCACCATCCTGTCCCTCACAGGGCCACGGAATGACACAGAACCTTGCTCTGTGCCACTAAAAAGTAAACCAGGATAATTAATGGATGACTGCAGTAAGCAAGTGCAATTGGTGACAGATGGTCTCTGGCTTCATTAGCAGAAGGAAAATCTTCCTCTTCAATTTAAGGTAGTCCAAAACTGTTCTGTTGTAGACAACAGATGTCTACTGAGCCCTCCCAGCTTTCAAGCAACCACATGAGTCTCCTTCAGGAGCCAGAACTCATTATCTGTCATTTTGGTGGTGATTTGGTCTCAGCCAGGAGTGCCAGTTTGGCAAGAGCCAAGCTGCCGTTTCTGTTGGCAGCCACATTCTGTGTGTCCTCCCAGGAACCCAGCCAAAAGGGCTGAGTGACCCACAGCAGCGATGCTTGGAGTTTGTCAAAGCAAAAGTGCCAAGGACCTTGAAGAAAACATTGCCTTTCCTGCTCTCCGTGACCATGGCAAATCACTTCCTTCCTCTTCACTTCCTTCCTCTTCCCCGGCGGACTGTGGGTGTCTGTGTCCCCAGTTGTGGAGTGAATGTGGCAATGAGTGTACAACCATAACCATCCCAAAACATCTCAGCTGCTCACTGTGTGTCTCTGGTAGACAAAAGTGCTTCGGCCCTCAGCACTGACTCTGGTAGTAGTGGGAAGAAAAAAGAAAAAGAGACTGGATGGTCCTCCTGGAGACCCATGCGGCAAGTCATTCATGACCAGGATTTAATCCAGAGCACTTGGCAGTGTAGGCAGAAGCCAAACTGTCCAAGTACCTCACTCTCACTGGATCATCCCCAAACACTTAATTATTGATCAGTGCAAGGAAAGTTATTCACCCTTATCAGAGTCTGCAGATGCTGGTAGCTCAGTCTAAGTTTCTTAGGGCAGAGAAAGTTCCTGCACAGCATTGGAGCAGCAGCAATCACCAAAACCCGAAGTGTGTGAGATGCATCCCTGTTTCTCTGCTCAAAGCTTTTCTGTCCAGAGCATTTTAGCAAGGAATTTTTGTTTGTTTTCTAGCATCAGCCTGAAGTGATAACTGGATTGGTGTTCTATTGATTATCAGCTGGCTGACATCAGCCTTTCTCCTAGCCCAGAGTTTTCAGGGCTGCTTTGGAGCATGGCTTATTATGATAGATTGTAGAATGACTGAGCACATGGATTATTGGTGTTTGATCCCAAATAAATTCCCATCCCAGGCATCCAACTGGACGTAAGAGGCTACCCAATACTGTGAGTGTAGTGCCAGGCCATGAGGAGGCAGAGGGGCAGGAGTGTTGGATTCCTGGTGGCTCTGCTGGGTGCTGAGTGCTCTGGGGAGATGTGTAAACCACCCCAGTTGCCAAGGGGCTGAAGAGCAGCCACCACGTACACCAGCCTGCTGGGTCTGACATTTGGGGGATGGGGAATGGAGTCTGGGTTGTGGGTAGGGGTGCTGGGCACAGCCAGTTCCCCCAGCCCTGTTCATGGCACACTGCTGGCCCTCTTGGCTTTGTTCCTCTCCTTCAGAGATGTTCATTCTGATCATTATTTAAAGAGCCTAATAACCAGCTTGAAACAGTTGATTAATGCATAATCTTCATCATGATTACATAGCATAACTGGCATTAATTTGAAAAGCCAGCTAATTATGAAAATAATTGTTGCAGCTTCTCCATTTGAGCAAAATGGAGAACATCAGCTTGAGCTATTGGGAGGCTGAAGGATGTGACATCAGCTGGCTGATCACCAGGCTGGGGTGGGGCGTCCTGTGTGTCCCCTGCAACCCTCAGCAGGAAAGATGAAGCAGTGCAAGGCTGGGCTGTTCAGAGTGCTTGGACAAACAGACTGGATTAGTTCTTCATGTGCTTCGCAGAGAGAGTGGTCCCATGAGGGTCTTGCAACAGTGACCTCACTGTGGCTTTACTCTTATAAAAGGACAGAAAGTCAATGGGCTCTAAAAAGTCACCAAAAAAGCAGTTCCCAGTTCTCTAGACAAGTTTCCAAGACAGTGATGCTAAAGGTCTTTCAGTGCATCTGTCTTTCTCTACACCATTTCTCTCTCTGCCCTGTGTCTGCAGTTACCCTAGGTGTTGGGTGGTTAATGGATGCTGCTCACCTGACCTGGTGCTTACAGCCTCCGTCCCAGTGTTGCCTCTGTCTGTTCAGGTCCCAGCTTCTCCTTCCTTCCTTCTTCCCCTCCCATGGCTTTGCAGACAGTTACAAGACTGTGCTGAGCTCTGCTCTGTCCTGTCCTCCTGAGGTTCAGGAGAGCATTTGCTGTCTGATTTACCCAGCAGGGGTGGATGCTGTTTGCCTCACCCATCAGTGATCCCACAGCCTCCCTGCTGCGGTGCCATGTGCTGGTCACACACCCTGAATCACACAATCACAGAAACATTCAGGTTGGAAAAGCCCCTCAGGATCACCAGCTCCAACAGATATCTCTACAAGGTGCACCCTAAACCATATCTCCAAGGGCCGCATTCAAACGACTTTTAAACACCCCCAGGGTTGGTGACTCCACCACCTCCCTGGGCAGCTCATTCCAATACCTGACCACTCTTGCTGGGAAAAAATCTAGTCTAAACCTAGATATTAGGAAAAACTTTTTCACAGCAAGAGTGGTCAGGCATTGGAATGTGCTTTATCAGTTTCAGGATGAGTTTGCTGCCATGTATGTTTTTCCTTGAAAACCTTCTCTTTATGCAGTGTTTGTAATGCAGTGGAGCCTTGGTCTGGCAGTCAGCCTGGCAGGAGATGGTTCAGCACACACCATCCATATCTGCTCAAGTGCGACAGGATGAAAGGCTACCAGCCCTGACTTTCAGATGGTTTTGATGGAGCCATCCATTATTCCACCTGACTTGGCTTTTAAATATCAATCACCAGGCAAGTTAAACAATCCTCAGTTGTCTTTTACCTCTAAAGCAGGCTAATTGCTCTCCAGAGAACATCGATCAGCATATAGGGAAACAGGCTAATTAGAACCATCTGCACGTTTTATCACTTTATGTTTTTTTGTTTGATGACCACTGATAGTGCTGCAGGGTGGGGAGTTTTAAAAATTCAAAATGAGGACCCAGAGCAGATGCCTGAAACTCTTCTTTTAGGTCCAGATCAGAAGAGCAACAGCCCCGGGCAGGAGGCTGGTACCAGGTGTCCAGGGAGGTTTAGCTGCAAAACACAGAGGCTCTAGGTCTGAGTAGCAGAAAATTCACCTCTGTCCTGGACACAAGCTGGATCCCAGGAAACTCCACAAATCCCACTGGTGCAAATCAGCACCAGCCCAAGTCTGTCCACATCTAGCAAAGGCACACTGCTCTCCTCCATCCCCAGGTGATGATGATGGAGGATCTTTTCTCCCTAGTATCAGGTGAAAGAATGAGAAGAAACAGCCTGAGATTGTGCCAGGGAAGGGTTAGGTTGGAGATTAGGAAAAATTTTGTTGACACAAGTGTGGTCAAGCACTGGAACAGGCTGCCCAGGGAGGTGGTGGAGTCAGCATCCTTGAAGGTGTTCAAGAAACCTGTGTGCATGGCATTTGGGGACATGGTTTAGTGGCCATGGTGTTGGTTTGCTGGTTGGACTGGATGATCTTAGAGGAGTTTTGCAACCAAAACATTTCTGTGATTCTATGGTCTCTGGACCTCCCCAGGAGGGAGGGCAGAAGGTCAATGCTCAGTCAGTGAGGTGGAATCTTGTCCCAGTGCTGTAGCTCACCCCAAGCCATGGCTGTGCAGGCTGTGCAACCTCACTTATTTTTAGCACTGTCAAAAGCTAAGTCAATAGAGTCAAAGTATTTTAGGTTTCCACTTTCTACCCCCCTTCTCCTTTTAACAAAACAAACAGCTTCATCCTTGGGAAGAGAATTCCAGCAGCCCTCAGTGTGTGGTGTGATCTCTTATCTTTTACTCCTTATAAAACCAGGGAGTTACTTAGCTTTGAAGAACGACTACTTCTGATAACACTTTTCTCTCCCCCGCTGACAGTGTTTTTAACACATTTAGACAGCTTTCTGACAGTCTCTTTCCATGTGACATCCTGCAAGAAATACTTATTTTGAAATAGCTCTTATTGAGGATGGAGCCAAGCTGAGCTCCTCCAGGGGCATGGGAGCTCCTGCCTCTGTCTCACAGACCTCTGTGCCCAGGGATCGCTCCTTGGTGTGTTTTTCTCTGAGGTTACAAACTGTCTTGCTCGCTCAACAACAGGGCTGGCTGTGATGTGGCAACATCATCTTCCAATGGGCTCTCTTTTTGGGGCCAGTATTAGCAAATGGGCTGATGGCAGTGCAAAGAATTTAGTGCCTGTCTCCACAGAATGCCACTCAGCAGCTTCCTGAGGGAGGTGGACAGGAGAGCCCTTCCTGGGAGTCTTTCCTCACCAGAGCAGCATCTCCCAGGGAGCTTTGAGAATTGATGCTTCTGCTTATCTGACCAGTCCAGTGAAGAGAATTTCATTGCCATGGTCCAGGTCCCTTCAGAGATGGTGTTTATACTGATAAAAAGAAATGAGATAACACCAGTTGGAAGTAGAAGAAAATTCTCCAAAGCATGAGGTTGTGCACTGGGAATGGAACTAACACTCTAGAGACTCCCAGCAGCATGGGGCTGTAATAAAGATGCAGTGAAAGTGAGGAAATCAGAGGGCAATGAATGCCAGCAGAGGCAAAGAGAAAACTCTGACAGGTTTGGTCACCGAAAGGGAAAACCCTGAGGTTTGGTCACAGGAACTCTCTCCCTGTGCTCTCAAGCAAGGAGCTGCTACCATAAACTGCTCCACAAGCGGCATAGCAGAGCTGGAGCTGTTCCCTGCTCAGGCAGGCGCTGAGTGGCTCCCCTGTGCCTGAGACTGATGCCAGCCGATGTCCTCCACACAAACCAGATCACCCTGGGTGAGGAAGGCAGCACTGAGGGATGCCGGGGCTGTCAACCGTCAGCACCTCCACATACAAGAACTCCTTTTCCCACCCAGGAAGACCTCCTCACGCAGTGGAGTTCTGTGACCACGTCCTCCGCAGGCTCTCATTGGACTGTAGGTGCCAGATAGCAGCAGTCTGGGATGCCCTCCCTGCCGCGGCACCATGGATGGGCTCAGTGTGAAGGCAGTGAGCAGAACTCACACACTTCTTAAAACAAGCCTTCTGGGAAGGAACTGAAAGCTATTTCTGAGGCTTGGCATTGGGTTCGTGATTCTGACAGAAGAACGATGAAGCAGGATCCAAGCTCTGGCCCCCGGAGCTGCTGCTGATCATGCATCAGCCCTGTCACTTCGGCGTGGCACTGCCTGATGTGAAGCAGCACAGCTACGCTACCACAGCAGTGCCAGGCTTCACAGACATGCATTGTGCAAGAGGGACCCTGCACAGGAATTGGCTGCTGTGGACGGGTCTGAGCTCTCCCCTGCCCAGGGATGCTGCTCTCTAGATGATAATTGCTAAAAATCCAGCAGGAGAGTGTGGCTCTGGCAGGAGGAGGATTAACCCCAGAGCCTGCGTGTCTGGGCTGTGAGGCTCACCTGTTGCCTCTTTCTGTGACAAGTCCCTTTTGTAAATGCCAGACCTGTCCCCTAGCAGATGCTCCTCTGCTGGCAGTTTCTCTGGCTCCTCACTGTATCTTAGCGTCATAGAATCAAGCAGGTTGGAAGAGACTTCCAAGCTCATCCAGTCCAACCTAGCACCCAGTCCTATCCAATCAACCAGACCCTGGCACTAAGTGCCCCATCCAGTCTGCTCTTGAACAACTCCAGGGACAGCAACTCCTAAACCTCCCTGGGCAGCCCATTCCAGTGCCAATCACTCTCTCTGTCAAGAACTTCCTCCTGACATCCGCCTAGACCTTCCCTGGCACAACTTGAGGCTGTGTCCCCTCATTATCTTGCTGATTGCCTGGGAGAAGAGACTCACCCCCAACTGGCTACAACCTCCCTCCCTTTAGGTAGTCTTCTGAGGTTTGCTCTGCCCATGGAGCCCATAAAGTACCTGCCCAGCTGTAGGTATGATCCCATTTGATGTAATCAGTGAGTGATCCCATTCCCTGTGTCTGTGGCACCTTACAGTGAGATGGAGCCAGTACAACCCCTCCTTGGTGTATCTGCCCCACTCAGGTTGTCTGGCTGAGGGAGTCATGAGTGCCATGGCTCACAATGCCTCCTGGGGAGGAGAGGCTGAGGGACCTGGGGCTGCTTAGTCTGGAAAAGAGAAGACTGAGAGGGGATTTAATCAATGTTTATGAATATCTGAGGGCTGGGGGTCAGGGGTGGGAGGGCAGGCTCTGCTCCCTTGCTGCCTGGGATAGGACAAGGAGCAATGGGTGGAAGCTGCAGCACAGAAGGTTCCAGCTCAACACAAGGGGCAACTTCTTCCCTGGAAGGATCCCAGAGCCCTGGCACAGGCTGCCCAGAGAGGTTGTGGAGTCTCCTTCTCTGGAACCTTTCCAGGCCTGTCTGGATGTGTTCCTGTGTGCCCTGAGCTAGATTGTCTGGTCCTGCTCTGGCAGAGGAGTTGGACATCCTGTGATCCTGTGAAATGTGCTCCCCAACAACCTCCAGAAGAGGCAAGACATGGTGCAGGGAAGGCATCCCGCAGTGCTTAAAGTCCCTGTAAGCTCAGAGGAGGCACAGACACAGTGGAACTGCCAGCCCCCAAGGTGACTAAAGCTCCCTGCCCCTGCCAAACATCATCACCTGCGGATTTTCCCACCTGCCAGGACAGAGATCCCAGCACAGCAGGCTGTGCCATCCCCAGGAGACTTCATCTCCTCCTTTTCTGCTTTTGACACTGAATGTGCAAGGCCCTCTTTAATTTGCAGTGTTATTAGGTACTTGGTGTCACAGGGGGGTGACATTCCCCGCCTGCGCTGGAGCTGTTTAACAGACGGGCAGTCAAGTGGCACAGAAATCCATTATTAATGCTTCTGGTTAAATTAACTGATTAAAAACACTGGAGCTAAACCCTGTGTATCAGCAGTTCGCTGGCACTAAATGAGGAATTAATGGAATATGGCAGCCTGTTATTTAATGAGGAGGGGATGGGAATGGGTTGGGAAGCTCTGGTAGGAAGGAGCTGCTCTGTAGCCTGCGTGGGTGCTCGGCACTCCTGGTTGTGATCCCAGCAGCCTGGGTTGCAGCTTCCAGAAACAAACTTCTGGCTGCAACTCTTCCTGGTGTGGCGTAATTGGCAGCTTTCCCTGTGCCCTTGCCTGTGGAGGAGCTGCTCTGGTGCTGCTCTTTTACATCTGAGGAGCTTTTACCAGCTCTGCTGCCATGCCTGACCCTGGCCCAGGGAGTGGATCAAAGCCTTAATTTGAGATCAAAGGCCTTCAGTAGTGCTACAGCAGAGAGGAGTTACATTGCCACAGATTTCTTAATGATATTTACATTTTTAATTTGCATGAGACACGACTGAAATGACATGGGCATTTATCTTTTAACCAGGCTCAATTAATTAACAACATCAATAAAAAAAAAAAAAAAGCAAGCAAGACAGCATCACAATCTCCCAGGAGTGGATTCCCATCAATAGCAGGGCAATGAAAATGCCACGAAACTTTTAATGTATGCAATTTGTGGCTCACAGCATGACACAGACCTCCACAGGTGAGATCAGTTGCAGCAGAGAATCATAGAATCATAGAGTCAGAGAATGCCAGGGGCTGGAAAGGTCCTCCGAAGCTCATCCAGTCCAAACCCCCTGCCAGAGCAGCATCTCCTAGAGCAGATCACACAGAACACATCCAGGTGGGCTTTGAATATGTCCAGAGAGGGAGACTCCACAGCCCCCCTGGGCAGCCTGTGCCAGGGCTCTGTCACCCTCACAGGGAAAAAAATCCTCCTCATGTTTAAATGAAACTTCCTATGCTTCAGGTTCCACCCAGTGACCCTTGTCATGGCACTGGGTCTCACCTAGTAGAGCCTGGCTCCAGCCTCCTGGCACTCACCTGTACATATTGATACCCATTGCTGAGGTCACCTCTCAGTCTCCTCCTCTCCCAGAAGCACAGCCTCAGATCCCTCAGGCTCTCTTCCTAACAGAGCTGTTCCATTCCCTTCAGCATCTTTGCGGCTCTGTGCTGGACTCTCTCCAGCAGTTCTGTGTCCCTCTTGAACTGGGGGCCCAGAGCTGGACACAGGACTCCAGATGTGTAGAGGGGCAGAACCTCTCTCGACCTACTAACCACAGCCCTTCTAATGCACCTCAGAATGGCATTGGCCCTCCTGGCCACCAGAGTACGTTGCTGGCTCATGGGCACCCTCCCACCCACCAGGACCCCCAGATCCCTTTCCCCTTTGCTGCCTTCCCCAGTCCTCAACCTATGCTGCTTCCTGGGGCTGTTCTTTTCCAGGTGCCAGACTCTACCTTTGCCCCTGTGGAATTTCATTCAATTTCTCCCTACCCAGCCCTCAGCCTGTCCCAGCCTGGCTGAATGGCAGCACAGCCTCTGGTGTGGCAGCCACTCCTCTCCACGGAGCTTCCACCCAAGCAGGCAAAGGCTTTTCTCCTGTATCCCAGCACAAGCTGGAGCTGACTGGTTCATTTGTGGGGAAAAAAAAACCCCAAAACCCAAAACAACAACTCTCTGTAAATTGAATTCAAGGTGTTCAAAACGGAAAACATTTGTTTGGAAAATAAGGCTCCTTTCCAGTTAAACTGGAATCTGCACACCTCTGGGCTCTGTGCTAAGGGAGCCCCATCCGTGTGGGCTCCTCAGATGTGCACAAACCCACCGAGACCAGGGGTGGGCTCTGCAACTGACACTGCCCATGAGCTTATGGAGACAAGCTGAGAGAGTTGGGGTTGTTCAGTTTGGAGAAAGGAAGGCTCTGAAGATGCCTTATTGTGGTCTTCCAGTGTCTGAAGTGAGCTACAAGAAAGCTGGGGAGGGACCTTTTAGGGTGTCAGATAGTGATAGGCCTGGGGGAAATGGAGCAAAACTAGAAGTGAGTAGATTCAGATGGGAGGTTAGAAGGAAGTTCTACACCATGAGGGCGGTGAGACACTGGAACAAGTTGCCCAGGGAGGTGGTGGAAGCCCCATCCCTGGATGTTTTTAAGGCCAGGCTGGATGTGGCTCTGAGCAACCTGCCCTAGTGTGAGGTGTCCCTTCCCATGGCAGGAGGGTAGGAATTAGATGATCCTTGAGGTGCCTCTCAACCCTGACAGTTCTATGATTCTAAGTTTGGACTCTTGAGAGCAGAGTAGCCCAGTTTGAAACGACCTAGGCAGGGACACAGGAAAAGATCCATTTCTAAGGATGAGAATAGGATGCGAATTAAATCCTTGCAGAGGAGGAACAGAAACAGTGACCCAAGAAGGGCTCAGGCTTGAGTCTACACAGCTTTGGCTGGCCATGGTTCGAGTCTCTGTTCACTTTCCTTCCCTATCATTCATTAGCTCCTGTTTCCCCAGGAAACAGGACTATACCTGGTCTAAACATGGAATAGAAGGTGTCCTGCAGTGAAACGGAGTCTTACACAAAAATTCAACCCAATTAAAATGACAATTACTGCGCATTAATTAAAATCTTACATATTCATTGCTAAGCCCCAGCTAATACCTGTTAATCCCCACCTGGCAGGTAGCATATAATGTTAGACTTAAGAAATCTAAATTAAATCCTCCACTTCCTTTCCAGCTGGAACCAAATCTGACTGATTGTTTCTCATTCTTGTGTTTATGCTTCCCCCCCAAAAAGAAAAAACAAACAACCAACGAAACTAAAATCAGGTCTTTGAGTGAGACTCTGCAGCAAATGGCAAATGAAGCCCTGCAAATATTGTGACATATTGTTTGTCATCTGCCCTAAATATTTAACAGCTCCCTTTTACAAGATTTTTTTAATGCCACATGCTGGCAATTTGCTCCTGATAGATGCTGAATTTCATTGAGGAAATGGATTCTGTTTGGGAGCTGACAGCCCCAAACCCTTGTCAGGCTCTTTGCCATTGCCATCTTCTGGACTTTGTTCCTCCTCTTTTTGAAAGACAGCAGAGAAAGGGAAAAAACCCAAACCACAAACAACACAGAGTTCTCTGGAAAATTTGTTTCTGCTTAATCCCATCTACTCTCCACAGACAAACTTTTGTGAAGGAAAAAAAAAAAAAATCAAAAGTCTGTAATGGATCTCAACAGGTTTCCAAGTGTGGAGGAGTGCCAGGGCTCCAGGGATTCACTGCTCTAGGCTGCTGGTGCTCAGGCGCACAAATTGGGAGGTGCAGAAACTGCTTCAGCCTCTTTATCTCCTGGTGTTGATGTGGAGAAAAAGAAGAGCTAGACTTGGGCAGGGAGCAGGAATTGTGGAGAGTAACGAACTGCTCCCAGGAGGGATCTGGGGGCCACACTCCTTGTGGTGCTCCAGGATCCACTTGGGAAAACATCCTCAGAGCCTGGCTTGGGGCAGATGGAGTTTTCCCTCTCTTATTTCTGGGTAGTTTCTCTGTGCTGGGGGCAGGGAGGGAGGAACAAGGAGTGTTTGATGCAGTGTGGGCAGGGAGCCCCCAGGGCTCTAGGGAGGGGGCGGACACTACCTCTGCATGATCCTGGTGCTTTGTAAGGAGAAAAAATGTCAGGATTTTGTAGGAATTCCTTCCCATTTTCCCTTGACTAACATCCCTCACAGCAGGAAAGGTCTGCCTGGAGTAGGTATTTGGTAAACCTGCAATGTTCAAATGTCTCTGTGCATGGTTTGGGTTTCCTTCTTCTTTCTTTTTTTTTTTTTTTTCCATTTCTTAATTGTCAATTTTGAGCACCCAAGGTAATTACAGCTGAAAGATTTGCTGACTTAAAAGCAACACTTTATTCCAGGGAATGAAAGGTGTGGGGGGGTGGGGGAGGGATGACAAAATAGACCTGCTCTGAAAAACACTTTCATTATTTTTCCTGTCATCTGTACCCGCAGTTTACAAACGGCTACAGACAGACGTGGGGGTAGGTGTGCAGATGGATGTGCTGGACCTGCCCAGCAGCAAAGGACTTTTACAGTCCCCTAAATGATCAAAATCAGCCATTAGATGTCTTTCCCATCCCATAAAAGCAAATGATGCAGATGAAAGAGCAGCTTGTGCGGAGCTGTGCTCGGAGCCTTTGGCTGCATGCACTGCTGGCTCTCAGGCTCTCCACACATAGCTCTGGCACAGGGTCCCCAACCCAGTGCTGGGCACCCTGCTCCCCAGCCATGCTCTCAGCCTGCCCAGGATGGGGTTGGGTTGCTTCTGGGTTATGTTGCTTGTGGTGGGGTGTTGGAACAGGCTGCTCAGGGAAGTGGTGGAGTCACTGTCCCTAAAAATGAGTAGAGGTGGCACTCTGGGACATGGTCTAATAGAGGTGTTGGGTAGAAGATTGGACTTGATGATCTTAGGGGTCTTGTCTAACCTTTATGGTTCTATGATCCCTCTCTTCTCCAACCTTTATGGTTCCATGATCCCTCTCTTCTCCAACCTTTATGGTTCTATGATCCCTCCACCCAAGGCCAAGTTCTGGCAAATGGTGTGTATGGAGCAGTTCACAGCAGGGTCCTGATCTCATCCATGCTGAGGTGGGAAAAGGGGTTTTGGTTGTGCTAGAAGAGGGACCCAGCCCCAAGAGCCATCCTTGGGCTCCAGCTGCTCCTTGCCAAGCCCACTGCAGCACCCCAGCACAGGGCACCCTGTGACATGAGTCATGGGTCTCTCCTCCTGCTGCTGAGGGGCAGACAAGCACAAGTGCCACACACCCCACATCACCCCCAGAGCTGGGAGCTACTGCTCTGCAGTGCTGCCCCTCTGACACTGACAGAAATGAACTGAAGCAAATCTGCGCTAATGAAGCTGAATATTCATTGTTCTGACTAAACAAAGTGAATTGCACCTTAAAGTGGGTAAATTATTATTTTGGTAGACGAGAAAAGGAGAACTTTGCAGATAATTCCAGTTAGAGAGGAGGTGGAGTAGGACCTTCATTAATAGACTCAAATGCAATTAGCAGTGCAGATTAGTCATCGTGTGGTGTGTCACACCTTTGTCCTTGGGGACCATGGGAACCATTCCCTACCAGTGACCTAACCCTTTCATACCTCACACCAAACCCCAGAGCTTTGGTGTTTTGTGATTATCACAGAATGGCTCAGGTGGGAAGTGACCTCAGAGATCATCTACTCCAATCTCCATGCCACAAGGCAGGGACACCTCACAACTAGACTCAGCTGCTCAAGGCCTCATCTGACCTAGCCTTGAGCACCCCTAGGCAGGAGGCATCCACAACCTCCTTGAGCAAGATATTCCAGACCCCCCCGACCCTTGTACTGAAGAACTTCTTCCTAAGATCCAGTCTAAACCTGCTCTCCCTCAGCTTCAAACTGTTTGAGATTGTCCTGTCTCTAGACACCCTTCATGCAAAGTCCCTCTTCAGCCTTCCTGCAGGATTCCTTCAGCTACTGGAAGGCAACTCTAAGGTCCCTCTGGAATCTTCTCCAGGCTGAATAACCCCAGCTCCCTCAGCCTGTGTCAAAGCTTTATCGCAGTGCTCGCTGTTTACTTAGTGCTAAGGATGCTGTTTCCTCAACTGCACCATTATGAATTACCAAGGATTATGGTGCTCAGTGGCTCCTATTGATTCATGCAGAGCTAATTAATGAGATCCATCCCCCAGCCCTCAACAGGAGCAGCAACACAGGTCTCGTTAGCACGAACCAGCAAACTGCTGCTGGGAGCGTGAAGGGTGGGGACAGGTCTCTGGAAGGGTTAATGAGATAATATCCACTGATTGGAATAAACCTTCTTTTATAAACTCTGCAGCAGACAGTGAACAGGCAGCAGGGCGTTGCTGCCTTCTAATTGCCTTGCCCAGGGTGGGAGCATTTCTGGCTCCCTGGGGCAGCTCTTTTAGAGCACTGAGAGAGGCTGAGGAGCTGGAGGAGTGAACAGAGCACAAACAGATGTAGAGCTGTGGTATGTTTGCTGAATTTTGTTTAGTTGAAAAAAATAAACAAAAGAAAACAGCCTTTTTGTTCTCTGGGGCCAGTGGTGACAGAGGAATAAGCACCTTCTGCCAGCTAAAGAGAATCAGGATTTGGCCAGGCACTTGGTAAAGACTGGGAAAGAAGCTGGGGTCTGGGAGCTTCCTTTCCTGCCAGGACCAGAGCCCTGCTGTGGTCAAAGTCCAGTGAGGACCACTCAGACCACAACCTCTGTACCCCTCTGCCCCTGTCTCAGCCCTGGGGCTGTTGAGAGAGTGCCCAGGGGTAAAAAGCTACAGATGAGGCTGTGCAGGGCAAGCTGCCTGGCTTCCCATGGGATGGGAAATATCCCCTTTATTGCCTTTTATTTTTTTTTTTCCCCTTTAAACTGCTCTCCTCAGCTCCCCATCTCACATTTTTTCCTGCCATTTCTTTGACTTTAGGTGAGTTGATATCTCGTGTGTACCCCTTGTGTCGTACAAACTGGGAGCTATGAACTGAGAGTAGCATGAATTAAATGGGGAAAAAAATGATTTGATGTCAATCAAGCAAGCTGGGGAGGAAGGGCCACTTGTGAGTGGGAGATGCAAAAAACAGAGCTTAAAATGCAGCTGAGCTGAATTTAACTTTAATTAAAAGCATATTCAAGGCAGACATTTGTGACAGGAAAGCTGAGGAGTGAAGGTTTCCTATTTCCCACCCTATTTATAAAGCAGTGAACACGAGCTGGCATCCCTCCTCACCACATGGGTCCACAGAAAGCAGAGTGCCTGTGGGGAAACCACATGAAATTGGGCAAAACAATCCTCCCCCTCTCCCTCGTGGGGTGAACAGCCCCATGGTGGGGCACAGCTGCCCTGCCTGGGCCACACGGAGCTGAGTGGGGGGCACTGTCCCTGCCTGAGCCTCTCATTTAGCGCTGGCTGGTGCAGAGCTTCAGATGCAAAGAGCTAAGTGGGGAAGCATGAACTGGATCAGTCCATTCGACAGCAGGTTTGGAGAGGCTGCTGCAGACATTCCCCTCTGTAGTGCTGAGCAGCTGCTTTATGCTTTGCAGTCCTCTTGGAGTGTGTGATACAGTTAAAGGCTGCTTGGAAGAGATCATAGAATCACAGAATGGTTCAGGTTGGAAGGGACCTCAAAGCTCAGCCAATTCCAACCCCCTGCCGTAGGCAGGGACACCTCCCACTAGCACAGGTCACTCAAGGCCTCGTCCAACCTGGCCTTGAACACCTCCAGGGAAGGATCAGCCACAACCTCCCAGGGCAACCTGTGCCAGTGTCTCACCACCTTCACTGCAAATAACTTCATCCTAACATCCACTTTCAATCTCCCCTCTCACACTTCAAACCCATTCCTCCTCCTCCTGTCATTACAAGACCCTGTCAATAGTCCCTCCCCAGCCCTCCTGGAGCCCCCTTCAGATCCTGCAAGGCCACTCCAAGCTCTCCTGGAAGCCTTCTCCTCTCCCAGCTGCAGAGCCTCAACTCTCTCAGCCTGTCCTCACAGCAGAGCTGTTGCAGCCCTCTGAGCATCTTGGTGGCCTCCTCTGGACCCGCTCCAACAGTTCCAGGTCCTGCTTGTGCTGGGGGCTCCAGAACTACACACAGGACTCCAGGTGGGATCTGAGGAGAGCAGAGCAAAGGGGCAGAATCTCCTCCCCTGCCCTGCTGCCCACACTGCTCTTGCTGCAGCCCAGCACACAGTTGCTGTCTGGGCTGCACTCACACTGCAGGCTCATGTTGAGCTTTTCATCAACCCAGGCCCCCAGGTCCCTTTCCTCAGGGCTGCTCTCAGCCATTCACCACTCAGCCTGGATTGGTGCTTGGGATTGTGCCCACGCAGGTGCAGGACCTTGCACTTGGCCTTGTTGAATTTCATTAGGTTGGCCTGGGCCCACTTCTCCAGCCTGTCCAGCTCCTTCTGGATGGCATCCTGCGCTGCTGCTTCCAGCAGCTTCTAGCCCAGCAGAAAGTGAGACTCTGCTGGGTAGTATAGCACAGGAACCTGCTGGAGTGAGGTTGCGACAATGCTGTACCCTGTGCAAAATCCTGAGCTCAGCCACTGCAAACAAATTGCTCCCAGTGACATTCTGGGATGTTGGGGGAAGCTGCAGGCACTGATCCCACTTGAGAATTTGTGTCACTGGCCAGTGTCCCCCTGCCCCATGCTGTCTGGGGCAGCTATGTGTGAGCAGCTGCTGGGCAGGGCTGTGCTGAGCTCTAGGGGCTGTGGGCACCAAGTGGGCTGTCTCTGCAGAGCTGTGGGGGCACCACCAGTGCCCTGCTACAGGCCAGTCTGGTGCCCAGAATGGTGGCTGGGCTCGGGGGGTGTGAGGCTTCCCCATTGCACACATCTTGCTCTCTGCTGTGCTCTCCTAAAGCTGCTATCACAACTCAGCTGCTCTGCCAGGGTAAGTCTACAGCCTGCTTCCTGAGATTCCCTTAATTAAAATAATGGCTCGGGAAAAGAGAAGATCTGGCATTTGAAATCAGTACCCTGGTTTCTGGTCATGCTGTGGACCTTGCTGCTGGAATGTAGAAGCTATGCAGAAAAGATCTGCAATTAAAACTTGAGGTGAGATAAGGCTCCTTGCAAACTCTTCTCTTTCTTGCCCCCATTCCTGTGCAAGTGCAGGGATGCAGTCCTTGCTCCTGCTGCCCCAGCACAACCCTCTCCTTTCTGGAGCAGGAGATGGGCAGCTACTAGGATGTCCCCAGCCATGGAGATGACCTTGTCTTCTCCTGAGCAAGGAGCTGTGGAGATCTCCAGGCTCTGCTCAGGTCCCTCTCGGGCACATAACTTACACTGCACTTTTTGCAAGTATTCTACTTCTTAAATCCTGTTTATGGAAGCACTTTGAGGCCTGACCTAAGTCACATTTCACCAGACAATGAGTTGGAACAACCCTACTGCTTAGTGCTTCACTCAGCTTTGTAGTATAAAGAGAATACTTGGGTTTTATAGTGGAAAGAGAAACCCCAGACACCAGCCAGAAGGTGAGGGAGGCAGGACGTGACTTTTCAGGCTTGCAGGTGTAGAGTGGTGGCTCCTTGCCTGAGATCAGCAGCACATTTGGGTCCTTGTCCTGGCCCAACCCTGGTACTCTGCCTGCCATGGGAGCTCTCCCTCCTGCCTTGCTGCCATGTCTTGGTTGCCGCTGGGGGATAGAGGCTGCGGGAGCTCTCCTCAGGGTGACAGAGAGGAGGCATCTTATAGAATCACAGAATGGTTTAGGTTGGAAGGGACCTCGAAGCTCAGCCAGTTCCAACCCCCCTGTGCCATAGGCAGGGACACCTCCCACTTGAACAGGTCGCTCAAGGACTCATCCAACCTGGCCCTGAACACCTCCAGGGATGGAGCGTCCACAACCTCCCTGGGCAACCTGTGCCGGCGTCTCACCACCCTCATTGCCAAGAACTTCTTCCTAACATCCACTTTCAATCTCCCCTCTGCCAGTTTAATCCCATTCTTCCTTGTCCTGTCATGACAAGACCTTGTCAGTAGTCCCTTGTAAATATTTCTGAGCTGATTGCTTGTCCCAGATGAACCAGCAATGGGAGCAGGGAGTAAAATTGGTTCCATGCTGGGGGGAAAGCCCTTCCTGCTGACAATGTGAAGCAGCAGCCACTGCAAGGGGCATCCCTGGGGCTGCATGAAGGAAGCATTGGAAGGAGCCATGATCCCAGGGTGAGGAGGTGTCCCCAGGGACAACAGTTGTCCCCAGGGAGAGCAGTAATCCCCAGGGCAGGCTCTCCCTGGCCTCCTGCTCACTCTCAAATGCTTTCATTTACAGGCAAAAGCTTTTGCCAGCAGCCTGGTGACCCACAGGTGTTGCTTACCCTTGAGGAGAGGCAAGTGTGCATGGGAAGCTGGGAGGAGAAGCTGTGCTTGATGCTAAAGCCTCCACTTTAGGGATATTTCCTGAGGAAAAGTGACTGAAGTAACTGAGGAAATGCTGGAAAGGGAAGCTGTCGACTGCACTAGCAAAGAACCTTCCTGCTCACCAGTACAGGGCTCTGTCACTGAGGATCTGCAGCTCTTCCCTCTCAAACAAAGCTTTCAGGTGCTGCCACAATCCCTTCAGGTGTTGCTGCTTTGTGATAGGGTCTGGTAATGAGAGAGACTTTGTGCTGGTGAGCTGGAAAGGGGCTGGGTTTGTAACTGAAAGTGCTAGGAAGAGCACTAGGACTTTGGAACTGAATCCCAAGTGAAATGCTGAGGTCTGGGGAAAATGAAGAGGATGGTGGAACTCAGGTGTCCCTGTCCGTTCTTCTCTGCTCTGCAGCAAGCACAACCTCCCTCCAGAGCCAGGTGGAGGTGAAGGCAGTGTGGTGGTGTTTGTCCAGCCCTGCTCAGTCCAGGGGAGCTCTGCCCAGCCTCGGTGGAGCAGTTCTTTGTTTCTGCTATTCCTGGCTGTACTGCAGGTCTGGAGGAGCAGTCCGCTGGTGAGGAGCCTCCAGGAGAGCTGGGAGCAAGGAGCCTTCAGGAGAGCTGGCGGTGTGAATCCTCCAGGAGAGCTGGTGGTGAGGAGCCTTCAGGAGAGCTGGTGGTGTGGAGCCTCCAGGAGAGCTGGTGCGGTGGAGCCTCCAGGAGAGCTGGTGCTGTGGAGCCTCCAGGATTGCTGGTGGCGAGGAGCCTCCAGGAGAGCTGGTGCTGTGGAGCCTCCAGGATTGCTGGTGGCGAGGAGCCTCCAGGAGAGCTGGTGCTGTGGAGCCTCCAGGATTGCTGGTGGCGAGGAGCCTCCAGGAGAGCTGGTGGTGAGGAGCCTTCAGAAGAGCTGGTGGTGTGTAGNAGCCTCCAGGAGAGCTGGTGCTGTGGAGCCTCCAGGAGAGCTGGTGCTGTGGAGCCTCCAGGAGAGCTGGTGCTGTGGAGCCTCCAGGAGAGCTGGTGCTGTGGAGCCTCCAGGAGAGCTGGTGCTGTGGAGCCTCCAGGAGAGCTGGTGCTGTGGAGCCTCCAGGAGAGCTGGTGCTGTGGAGCCTCCAGGAGAGCTGCTGGCCTAGGCTGCAGCACAAGCAGTAACTTGCAAATTCTCCTCTGCACGACCTGTGCCATGTCCCTGCCATGCTCACTTCAGAGGTTTTAACTGCCATGATCCTTTCCCACCTTGTAAGCAATTGAGTGCTGGCTTCCCTAATAAACAGGAGTTAATTCGGGTGCAGCCAAGCTCTCTTTTCAGGTCTTTTTTTGGCTTTTGGAGGCACTTCCTGAAGCATTCATGTTGAACTAATGAATTTTTATTAATGCTTTCACATGGAGATGGAAATGCTGCTTCTTCTCAGGGTTGTCAGGTTTGATGAAACCAGAGGCCACTGGTTCTACCTCTGCTGCTGCTGCTTTGTGTAGCTGACCCTTAATGCAGCCATGCTCTTGCAGTGCCCTCTGAGATAAGCACAGAAGCCCTAACTGGATTTGCACACTGAACTGCTCACTTCAGCTGGGCTCTCTGTGCACACAGACCCTGCCTGCACTCCATTCATTAATGTGCTGCTAAAAACAAGTGAGTAGGTTGGAAATCTGCTTTGTCTTTCTGTTCTCCCCCACCTAAGCAAGCACGTATCTATTCCCTCCTACAGAGGAATCTCAGCTACAAGTCCTGGAAACAGTCAGATTAATCTCCTCGGCACTTGAGGCTGGGAAAGGGGATCCAGTGGAAGGGTGAATTTGCTGGGTGGGGTGGTGGAGATGACTGAGGTCTCATCCCCTGGATCCCTGAGAGCTCACCAGCACACTTGTTCTGAGGATCACCTTGGCAGTGCAGCTGGCACTGTGGTTTAGGGACAGGCAGCTTTGGCTCCGCAGAGTGCAGCAGCTCCAAACCACTGTGGGTCCCTGGACAGCTGCTCCACTGGGGACCATGAGGATATGACCCCTTGGCTGGCGGCCATGTCAGTGATGGGGTGTGAGCTGAGAAAGGCCTGTGGAGATGAGTGCAGCCATCTGTGTGCTTGGGTGTTGCTTCTTCCTTCTGCCCAGCTCTGACTGGCATTTGTAGCTTCCTCTCCCGGATCCTGTACACGTTGTAGTTCTGATCTCTCCCAGATAAATCTTGCTAACAAATCTGAAACTTAGAGTCTGTGGCATGAATATAAGGAGCTTATTTTTCCCATAAATGGTCTTCAAAACATCCTTGTTTGTTAAATGCTGAGACAAAGACACACAAAAGGTCTCTTTCTGCAGGAGGAGCACAGGCTGAAGATCACGGCAAGAAGATACCCATGGAGCTGAAGGAAGAAACACCACTGCCTTAACTTCCCTCAGCTTCTCGATGGTCACCCACCACAGGTGGAAATGATTCAGCCTTTTGTGCAGAAGAAGAGGGATGGGGAGAGGCATCTTAGCTGAGGTGGAGAGCTCCATGTGCTGAACCTCCTTCTGCAAATTTCCGGTTTTTTAGGCTCTATTGGATGCAAAGAGCTGAACCTTTTTCTGCCTTAACAACAAAGAATCTTCCTCACCTCAAAGGCAGGATTAGAAACAATGGAGCCAATTAACTCCCAGAGTTTTTCTTGTGACCTTTGAAGTCTACACCAAGATACACTTTGTATAAACAGACTAAAATAACACTGGGAGATGGTGGTTGGCTCTTCAGTTTAGGAGCAAAAAAGGCTTTTCCTTGAATCAATATGGCAAGTGTGTGCTGAAAGGTCAGCAAATGAGTCCCACAGCCAATGCAGGGCTGACATTTAAACCCAACCCGTCTCATGGCTGTATGCACTGTGATAGATTGAATACCTTTGGAAGCATCCCCAGGTGCATCCCTGTGGAGCCTGTCCATGATTCTGCAAAGCACCTCATTGTCTCTAGGAAGTCAGGTGCCTGGAAGGGGAGCAGCAGTTGCAGGCTCTGCAGCTCCTAGCAGGACAAATTCTTTGCTCTGGTGGTGCCTGTGGATCTCCTCATTCTGGTCTTGGAGATGCTGGTCCCACCTTTGGATCCACCCACGGCTGATCTCTTTGGTGCCTTGCAGAGCAGCTCCTGAAGAGCACTACCCAAGCATCCCTTGTTCCCTGTGTTCATAGCCAGCACAGCACAGCCTGATGGGTGCCCTGAGAGCCCTGAAAATGCCCCCTTCTTGCCCTGGTTCTTCCCATGAGTCTGTGCTCCTCAGCCCTGCTCACTGGGGCCAGTCATCCCAGCAGGATGAGAAGTTTGTGCTGGGAGCTCTGCCAAAGACCAAGTGACCCTGAGTGTCTGGACCAGACCTCTCCTCTTCCCAGCCATGGAGAATGGATGTAAGTATTTACAGCCAGAGGAGCTGAGATCTTCATCAGCCCTGAAGTGTCCTCTCAAAATTACCCCACCAAGCAGGGACAGCCCTGGGCTGCGCAGCCAACACACAACATCTCCTGGGCTTTGCCCTACAGGGAGAAGCTGTCTTGGGCTGTGTTTTGTCCCAGGTCTTTCAGACCAAGGCAGAGCTCCACTCACAGCCTTGGGCAGCTCAGCTCACCAAGAGCAAATACTGAAGGTCAACAAGGCAAATACTGGAGGTCACCAGGAGCAAATACTGAAGGTCAACAAGGCAAATACTGGAGGTCACCAGGAGCAAATACTGGAAGGTCAACAGGAGCATCATCTGCTGGGCACCTGTCCTGCAGGCTGGGGTGGGGCTGGCCAAGTCAGGATGCCCCCCAGCACAGCACAGCTTTGTCCTACTTGTGCCATCGCTGCCTATGTGCTGCCTGCACCAGCTGCTGAGGAGGCATTTTGGTGCGGAGCACTGGGAATTGGTTTAGCCTCCAGGTTATGAGTTCTTGGTGCATAAACTGCTCCACTTTGCTCCCATTACACAGACAGAGCTAAACTCCTCCTCAACATGCACGCTCCTCACAGGTTCCCCTGTGAGTGACTGTGGCTTTATCTGATGATTAACAGCCACAAGCTGGACTGAAGGTCACAGTGTTATGTTCTCCATGGGTGTATAAAAATAAACACCTAAGATGCCCCCTCAGTATTTCCGTGCAGGGTTGTGCAGGGGACCCAGAGCATAAACATGGCCATAAAATGATGGTAACATCACACAGCTCAATGACAATATATTGTCTAATTATGAAAGGCTTAGAGATGTCCTCAAGAAGATGTAAAGTGGAAATGCAGGTCTAGGGATGGATCTGAAAAATGAATCCTGAGGAGGCTGAGTAAAAGAAATGGGCACTAACAAGCACCACAGAAATAAGGACTTGCAGAAATTTGGCTATAAAAAGATGGGGAAAAGGGGTTGTCTGTGTAACTAGGAACCAGCTCACACAACAGACCAAAAGGGAAACATAAAACTGGAAATTGGGTCATAAATCTCTGCCCTCATCAAAGAAGAGACAGTTCTATTGGAAAATAAAACCAACATTCTATAATACAACAAAGTGGAATTTATAGTCCAATTAAAAATGCACGACTGAAAACAAAGAAAGCCTCAGATACTTTTCTTCTTACTTTAGGTAGAACAGAGTGAGAGCACAGGAGGAAAAGACCATTGGGAAGTGTCAGAAAAAGAGGGCTTGGCTGGGTGGTTGCTGAAGGACTTCTCTCTGCCCCTGGGATGTTCTGCAAAGTTGCAACCTGCTCCAGAGCTGCTGAGTTCCCCTGGACTTTGATTCATTTGCTTTACATCAGTGAAATGTCCAACTGATCTGAGACGGAGGGACTACAAAAGGAGCCCAGGGACGGGATGGTTTCACCTCTATATGGGCTTTACTGGGAATGGCTGTACTGTGGGACAGCAGAATGTGGGAATCTTGTAGGCATGGTTTAAACCCAACACCTTTCTTAAACTCTTGGGATATGCAACAAGACAGGATGGAGACTTCTACCTGGAGTGGCATTGGCAGAGGAAGACATAAACAGAGTGAAGAGCATTCCTGTGGCTCAGCTCCCCAAGGGAAATGCTCTGTCACTCACTGCAGTACTGTGGCTACAGTCCCAACAAAACAGCTCAAGGACAGCAAATTGTCACCGAGAGGCCACAAAGACACCTTTAAGCATCACATAAACCAGAAGTCCAGACCCGAGGATGGGTTTCTAGTTCCCAAAAAACATGGAAAAAGGAGACAAACACACAGGGAGGACATTTCCCTCTCAGTCAATGCTGGGATGGCAGCAGGGAGGAGATGGGGACCCTGGTGCTGTCTGTGGGGAAGGAGAACATTCGTGTGTGGCAGAGAGAAAAGCAACCACCACTGTTAACACAAACACCCTTGGAAACCCAGCAACACAAGCAGCAGCAGGAGCACCAGAAGCTGCAGTGGCCACACAAACCATCTGGAGCTCCTGTGGGGATTGAATAAGCTTCCCCAAATTACTTTAGACATTTTCCACTCTCTCCACTCATTGGATGTGCAGAGCTCAGCCAGACAGTTTCCTGCTCGAACACCACTTGTCACTTCTGTGCGAGCTGCTCTCCTTCTCTCTGCCAATGCCACCTTCTTCTGGCTCTCGAGACTCTTGTCCCCTTCCCACTGCCAGCTCTTGGTGTGGAGGGGCTGTGCCCCTCAACATGGGTCACACAATCAGGGTTCAGCAGCACCCATGGTTTGTCACAGCAGTGAGCTGATCCCAAGTGCATTTGTGCCCTGGGGACATGCCTCAGCCACTTGCCCCTTCCATCCTCTCAACTAGAGATCCCCTCCTTTCTCTCCATCCTTTCCAGAAGCTCCTCTCCTTTTCTCCATGCTCTCCAGCATCTCCTGCCCTTCTCTCCATGCTCTCCAGCAGCCTCCGTCCTTCCCTCCATGTCCCACCTGGGCTCCAGCCCTGCTGCAGTGCCCACAGTGGTGCCAGCAGCACCAGCTGGTGGCCACATTTCTGTCTGTCTGCTGCTTATCAGGAGTCAGGCCACAGCCACTCTCACTCCAGCAGTGAGTTATGATATAAAAATAAGCAGAGGCTGATTATTGGCTTTGTCTGCTTTTTGCAAGCAGATGCTCCATTGTTTGTTGAGCCCATTCTCTACACCACCAATGTGCACATGGTATTTTAGATTTGCAGGCACTCCTGCCTCTTAATTTTTAATGTTCACCCTTTGAGATGCCCAACAGATGTGTTCTGTGTGTTTTGTGTTACATGCCCTTCTCCCACAGGGCAGTGTATTTAGCAGTGACCCAAGGACAGGAGAGATTTGTTTCCCAACCCTGTCAAGACAGTATCTTGATATGAACTGTCAGTGTGCTCTT